>JAJMES010000212.1:0-152046 GCA_030574275.1 Pichia sporocuriosa
CAGTTGCCCCAATCTTATGGAATCACCCGATAAGATTGTATTATTTAGCTCCGCCTCATTTCCTTATCTTTAATTATTAATTATCACTTTTCTCGCACAGCCTAATTATCTCAAATGACGTAACCTTTTCTAATTATAGTGTGTCACGTGTTATTGCGACATATTGCGCAATCGCACGTGATGCGTATTCTACACGTGATCATATCCAAATTACCACACTAATATTTATCCCTTACAAACTCGTAAGTTCCTTGTTAGCTCAGTCGGTAGAGCGTTCGGCTTTTAAACAACTTTTGAAGAAGTCGACCGAAATGTCCAGGGTTCGAGCCCCTGATAAGGAGTTATATTTAAATTTTTTTGATTACCTAATTTTTAAAATTTTGTGCGATATTAATAGTTTTTAATAACAAAAATTTGATGGTGATCATGTCCTAGTAAACTTGGTTACACTGAGTTATTTCTATTACAATATTTTTTATTAACAGCCTTAGAAGGAAAATTTTCTAGCAAATGCCAATATAATTCAACTTAAGAAATAGATTTATATAAGATATAAAGTGAATCAATCATTAGACTTTTTTGAGAATTGAGATGTCAGAAGACATACAACAGTCATTAGCAAAACCACCAACACGTAGACGTCCTACTGGTCTGTTTTCAAAGACAATTGGGCAGCTTCCGAGATCTTTACTTACCTCCAATAATGTTGCAATCAACTCTAAACGAAGAAAGATTCCTCTAACGTTTTTACCACCGAGTACTAATTCTCCACTTTTTGTTTATAACAATGATTATGACCAACGTTCATTTTTAAGTTTATGTTCTGGCTCACACATTGATGATGCAAATTCTGCTCTTCAGGATAATTTGAGAGGTGATAATGAGTCAGTTTCAACCTTTAGGTCATTGCCATCTACATTAGAAGGAAATGACGATGAAATAGAAAGCATTCACCAATGGTTGGATGATGAGAGGGAAAGAAGAAGTTTAGTGAGCAATGATGAACCATTTGAAATATATGGCTCCACTTGTGAGAGTGATGATATAATAAAACGTGCTGACAGGTTATTTCCTGAAATTACATCACACAGTAGACGTACTTCAATATTTAGTCTTGAAGCTATTATAAAAGATGAACAAGAAGAGGATTTTTTGTTGGAAAAAGTCTCTAAAGAGACAGAAATTAAAAAACTGGCCAGTTATTCTTTCCCCTTAATTATTACATTCTTTTTAGAACAAATTTTTTCTTTAGTCTGTGTTGTTTTTGTTGGCCATTTGGGTAAAGAAGAACTTGCAGCAGTTTCTATGGCATCGATGACTTCCACTATTATTTTGGCAATTTTTGAAGGTATCGCTACATCATTAGATACCTTATGTCCTCAAGCATACGGTGCAGGACAGTATAAACATGTTGGGATCCATACTCAAAGATGTTCAATGTTTTCATTGATGATGTTTATCCCAGCGGCAATTTTTTGGTATTTTAGTGGCTATTTCTTATCTTTCATATTGACAGACCAAAAAGTTATAATGCTTACACAACAGTTTCTTAGAATTTTTATTTTAGCGGGACCACCATATATTTTATTTGAAAATGGTAAGAGGTTTTTGCAGGCACAGGGTATTTTTGATGCTGGGACATATATTCTTTTTATCACAGCACCCTTAAATATATTTCTTAATTGGTTGCTAGTCTATTCTGACTCCTTTGGAGTAGGCTATATTGGGGCTCCAATTGCTACGGTTATTAATTTTTGGACTATGTTTATTTTATTAGTTCTTTATGTGGTATTCATTGATGGCTCTGAATGTTGGGAAGGCTTTACAATTGCTGCGTTTTCCTATTGGTACGATTTATCTACACTTGCAATTCCAGGTATTGTTATGCTTTTGGCGGAATCATTGGCTTATGAAGTTCTCACTTTGTTTGCATCATATTTTGGTACTTCTGCACTAGCAACACAATCAGCACTATCATCAATTGTCTCATTGTTATATATGATTCCATTTGCAATATCTGTAGCATCATCAACCAGAATTGCAAATTTTGTTGGAGCTGGGAATATTATAGGTGGTAAAGTTGCGATTAATGTTGGTTTTATTTCATCGATTCTGATAGCAGCAATAAACTCTACAATTGTTTTTTTTGGTTCTAAATACATTGCATTATTATTTACGGACGATGAAGAGGTTGTTAGTATGTTTGTAAGTTTATGCCCGTTAGTTTCAATATTTGTTATTTTTGATAGTCTTGCTTGTGTTGCAAGTGGTATCTTACGAGCACTTGCAATGCAAATGATTGGTGGTACATTAAGTTTAGTGGGATATTACATAGTGGCTGTTCCACTTGCACTATTCTTAAGTTTCCCTATGAACTTCCAGTTATTAGGATTATGGCTAGGGAATGGTGCGGGTCTACTAATGATTGGTGTAGCAGAGATTTGGATTATATATAATGCGAAATGGGAAAAAGTGATTCAACGTGCCAAAGATCTGGCAATGAAAAGTTGAGTATATGTAGCTTGTATTTGTATGATAACAGTAACAAGACAAATATAAATAACTGTCGAAAAAACGAGCATTGTAGACAAAAGCACAAAAATGCAAAAAAAAAAAAAAATAAAAAAAAAATATACCAGCCACCGCAGCCCACTAAACTTTTTTTAACTTCCCAATTAGGAAACCAGCCACATTGCAATACATGGGCGTTTTTCAAAATTTATATTTTGATGATGTTTTTTTGTTTTGTTGGCTTGCCTAAAGTCTGTTTACATTTCAGAAATCTAGTTTACACCAGTGTTGATAATGTTTACCTTTTGAGATACTGGTTTATATCAGTGTTTATTTGTTTATCTTTTCATAATTCTGCTGCTTAGCCTTTTCATATTATAGTGATCTTGCTGGATCAAAGTATGTCATGTTTGTTTACATTTTTTTATGTCATAACAACCATGTTTTGAAGCTTTCATTTATAAGATGCCATTAATTCGTCTATTTTGACGTTGACAAATTCTATATTTTCTAAAATAAAAAATGTTAGTTCTTTTTTAGTTAATATAATCAATAAAAATTAAGATATAAATCTATAACCACATAAGAAAATAATGAAATTCTCGTCTGTACTTATACTTACTTCAATTATTGCATCAACTAAGGCTGATGGATACACACCAGGAGATAATTATTCAACATTAACTCCAACTGATGGCTATCTATCAGGTGCAACTACGCAATTTAATCAAACTTTTGGAATTGCAATTAACCCTATTGTTTCATCAGTTCAACTATCATCGGTTAGTACGTTCACTAATAATGATATCGTCGTCACACAAATAGGCGATGGTCAGATACAAGGAACAACATCCACACCAGCTCCATCCCCATCTCCAACTTCTATTGCAGTTGTTACTCAAATTGGTGATGGTCAAATACAGGCTACAACTTTGACTACAATCACGAGACCAACACTAACATCAACCACATCTGCTAATTCTGTAACACAGATAAGCGATAGTCAAATACAAGCAACGACAAACACTTTAACATCTTCATCTGATGATGTTTTGACAACACACATTACCGAAGTTATTAAGCAATATGTTACAGTTGAATACACAGGAGCATCAAGCTCATCATCATCAAGCTCATCATCATCAAGCTTATCATCATCAAGCTCATCATCATCAAGCTTATCATCATCAAGCTCATCATCATCAAGCTCATCATCATCAAGCTCGTCATCATCAAGCTCATCACCATCAAGCTCATCATCATCAAGCTCATCATCCTCACAAGAGGAAACTACAACTTATACTATCACACCAACTGATACAGTTTTTTCAACTGTAACAACTCCAACACTCCCAACTTTGGACCCAACAACTATTGTTGTTGACAAACGTGATTCTGAGGATAAGGAAGTTTTGTTTTTAAGAAAGCGTGATACTCCGGTTACTTGTTCAAGCACTACTGCTCTTGCAATGACCCTTGAGGATTCGATATTATACGATTCAAAAAACAGAATTGGTTCTATTGTTTCAAATGGACAATTTCAATTTGATGGCCCAACTCCCCAATCAGGTGCCATTTACACAGCTGGATGGAATATAGTTGATGGTAAGTTGGCAATCGGTAAGGATACTACATTTTATGAATGCCTTTCAGGTGAATTTTACAATATCTATGATTTTAGTATAGGAGAACAATGTACAGCTGTTGAATTAGACATTGTTATATTGGAAGATTGTTAATCTTCCAAACATGAATACAAAAATTTTCTAAATTCATCTATCAGCAAATCTTCACAGTTACGTTAAATAAAATTTGTACATTAGCCCTATCAGTTCATTTGTTTTTTTATTGTTTTTTATTCTTTTTCACATGTATTTTTGCACACATATATTATCTATTTTTATGTATATCTTAATGCAATTAAATTTAAAGCTATTCAAATAATTCAATTATTTACAGTAATATCTATTAGAAAAGTGGGAATTATAAAGGATTTATATAGATTTAATTTCTCTTCTTATTCTTACCTTTACCTTTTCCATTTTTTTTGGAAGTTTGTTTATTGATTCTCTTAACGTCATTTTCTCTTCTATCTTTACTTGTTTTCTTGTAACTTCTGCTTCCAGAATCTTCTAAAGCTTCTTCTCTCTTTCTCTTTTTACTATTAAGTGTCTTTTTAGTTTTACCAAAAGCTTCGAGAACTCTGTTCTTATCGTCTCTTTTTTCCTTTTCACTCATAAACCAAGTACGTTTTGGCCTACTTTCAATTTCTTCTCTGTATTTTAACATGTTCTCACCTTTTTTCAACTCCATTTCTGCGGCTATAACGTCTTTTTCGTGTCTTTCTTCTTGAATAATTTCATCAATTAAATCCTTCTTTTCTTCGACTATTTTATTAACACGATCAATTTCATCCCAATCTGCATTACGACCAACAGCTTTGCCCTTTTTGCTATCTTCCACATTATTGATAACTTCTTTAACAATTGCACGTTCTCTCTTTGCTTCACCAACAAAACTAATCGATAAACCATCTCTACCAGCTCTAGCAGTTCTACCAACTCTATGTAAATAAATTTCATGTGTTTTGGGCATATCAAAATTAATAACAACTTCAATTTTTGGAATATCTAAACCTCTAGCAGCTAAATCTGTACAAAGTAAAATAGGAACAGTCGATTTTTTAAATAATGTAACACTCTTCAATCTTTGGTCTTGTGATAAACCACCGTGTAATTCACCAACTCTTAAACCAAGCAAACCGAGTATGATTCTCAATTTATGGCACATATCTTTTGTGCTAACAAAAATAATAATTCTTTGCTTTGGATCAAGTTTTGATAAAATAGTATAAAGTAACGAAGGTTTTAATTCTTCTCTTTTTCTAACACGCACAAATTCTTGTATTAAACCACTTGCTGCAGTTTTTGGTGGATCAATCATAATACGAACAGGTTTTTGTAATGACCACGCAATAAGTTGTTTAATTGATGAGTTCATAGTTGCAGAAAAAAGCATGGTCTGTCTCTTTGTTGGTAATAATTCAACAATTTCTTGCATTTCCTTTTCAAAACCTTCTTCAAGCATACGATCTGCTTCATCCATAATGACAATTTCAACATCATCGACAGTAAAAGAAGGGGAATTTCTAATATGATCAATCAATCTACCAGGCGTTGCAATGACTATATCGGGGCGCTTTTTCAATTCTTGTTCTTGTTGTCTTAAATTTAAACCACCAACTGCCAACCCAAATGACAAATTATGAACGTATTGTCCAAGTTTTCTACCAACATCTGCAACTTGAATAGCCAATTCTCTTGTTGGAGTCAAGACAATAACTCTTGTCTTGGCAATTTTAGCAGGTTTATAAAGTAACCGTTCAATAATTGGGATCATATATGCAGCAGTTTTACCAGAACCAGTCATAGCACCGGCAACAATATCTCTGCCTAGAAGTGCAATTGGAATCGACGCAGATTGAATTGGGGTTGGTGAAGAATAATTAAGAGCTGTAAGCGCTTTAAGCACCGGACGTGATAATTGTAAAGATTGAAAAGTTTTATGTGCTTGTTCTTTTGCAGCAGCACCTTCTTCTTCATCATAATACTTGGCTATGGCTTCTGCTGAATCTCCTACTTTTTCTTCTGTTTCTTCTGTTTCTTCAACTTCGCTATCTGGATTATCATTCATCACATTGTCTTCGTCATCTTTGTCAATAGTGTCTTCTTCATTATCATTTTTTTCTTCTTCAAGGTCTTGTTTTTTGGATTCGGCACCCATACCAAAACCATCCATTGCTAATTCGTCATCATCCAATTCAATGCTATTCTTTTTCTCATCTTCATCATCTTCATCATCTTCATCATCTTCATCATCTTCATCGTTTTTTTCCTCCTCATTCTCCTCATTGTCATTGTCATTTTCATTATTTTCCCCATTGGTATTAACTCTTCCACTTAAACCACCCTTTCTTCTAATAATTTCATCCAAATCGACATCTTTTTTAGCTATTTGTCCATTTCCAGCCTTATGAGAATCAACCCCAAAATCCCAGCCATCAAATGTAGTAGTTGATCCTAAATCATCAACAGAAAAAATGAAATCCGGATTTAAATCCTTAGAAACTTGATTTTCCTTATCTTCATCATTTTCTGCGTCTTCGGTGGTATCAATACTAGCATCTTTTTTACCCTTTTTATTTTTTTTTTCTTTCTTTGTCTTTTTAACTTTTTCTTTCGTTACAGTAAGTTTACCATTTTTGACATCAGATTTAGAATCTTCTGCAAAAATCTCATCATCTGAGTCCAAATTTGGAATATCTGACTCTGAATCTGAAATTGTAGGAATGAAATCGGTATTAAATTTTGATTTTGATTGCTTTGATTGCTTCAATTGACCAGAAGTGTTAGAACCATTAGATTTTCCCATCTTTGTAAAATGATAAGTTCAATTAATAACAAGGCGATCTGTAATTTAACCAGTATACTTATTTATAAAATTAAATAAATCCAAAAGAAATGTAAAAATAAACTGAACTAAACTAAAATAAAATAAAATCTGAAAATTTTTTTCCAAAACAAAAAAAAAAATTTTTTTCCCTCCCCCAAAAGAAAAAAAAAAAAAAGAAAAATGAGAAAAAGCATGATTACGTAATCTCTCTATATTTTTTTTTTTCTATTTATTTCTTCTACACAAATCAATCGTAATGAAAGTTAAGACTTAGACTGGTTAAGTCAACCGGTATGCTTTTGTCGTTGACATCAGAAGAATCATCTAGATCCAACATTTGAGTACGTACACGAATTTCTTCAAGTGTTCTAACTTGTTTTTTAACAGTATTACTGACACCACTGCTAGCAAAGAATTCTTCAGATATTGAAAGCTTCATTGGAGTATTATTAATTATATTAGATGAATTTGCATTGTAGTTGAGTTGATCAGTAGTTTTACTATCAGCAATTAAAATACGTAAACCATCAACCCAAATATCTTTAAGTTGTTTTGTATCTACGTAAAATGTAAAAGTTCCTGTTTTAGTAATAATTTCAATTTTGTTAACAACCATACGTTCACTTTGAATATTAATTAAACCATTATCATTAATATCAGGGTTTAAATTCTCTGATTCAATTTTTAAAATATTACGAAAATCAATATGTGTACCATCTTTATCTAAATTTGGTGTTTGAATTGTTCTAGAAGGTCTTTTATTAAATTCTTTATAAACAATACTTTGAGAGTTCGAATTTAATGTTAAAAAATAATGATGATTATTTTCAGATTCTAATGGATTCATTGTATAAACCCAAGATCCTTTACTTAATTGAGCAAATCTTTGATCACGAACTAATGCAATAACTTGTGTATGTATTAAATTCTCAAATGGTTTTATTTCATTTGACCATTGATTTGAAAATTTTGAACGTATCTGTTTCAATTGTAATGATTTAATTTCTTTATAATCAAAATTATCAACTTTTTCTAATAAAGAAAGAACATCAATATCTGAAAAATTGGTATTATTGATTGTATTATCGTCAATTTCTATATTTTTATTAATGTTAATAATTTCATTATTATTATTATTATTATTATTATTATTATTATTATTATTATTATTATTATTACTAGTCCCTTTATAATCAATACCATCAATATTGTTGTTAATTAATTGATTTGATAACCAAGTTATTACAACACGAATCATTTTAATTATTTTATCAGTATCATTATTTTCAATTTTAGCACCACTAAGTAACCAACAACGAGTACTTACATTTAACAGACTAAACCAAAGATCTGTATTCCAAATACCAAATAGTCTATCTAAAATTTTATTTTCTGAAATACAATTATCAATATCTGTTAAAAATTTTAAAATTGGGAATAATGATGTCATATTACATTCAACTAAAATTTTTTTTAAAGATCTTTTTGGTTGTTTCAAAACTCCAATTAAACTTAAAGCTGATAATAATGAAATTTTATTTGAATTTGATATATCATTTGTTATATTTAAACCAACTTCTTTTGTTAATAATGAATATTCTAACCATAAAATATTTGAAGAATCTAAATATTTATTTTTTAACCATTTTGAAGTTAATTCCATACTACCCCTTAAACCAGTCATTCCTTCAATTTCACCAATACCTTTAATACATGATAAAACTCCAAAAAAATTATTAACATAAAGTGAACGAATAACATTAACAATCCATTGTTCTTCAACAACTAAAGAATTAGTAGATTCAATATTGGAAGAGCCAATAGTTTCCATTAATCTGTATAAAACTTTTGCAACGAAATCTACAATATTTAAATTCATCCTTGCATCAGCAAATGTAATTTTTGATGTTAAATTAGAAAATAATAAATCACATCTAACAATTTTATGATTATTGATATTATTATTATCAATAGAAGATTTTGATTCAATTGGTTCACATAAAACATTCAATAATACTCTAAACATTCCTTGTTTTCTGGTCTTTGGTAAAACACCAGCTAAATATGTCAATGAAATCCTTAATATTCCACGAAGTACTTCAATTGGTATATCAGGTAAACAAGCCAATGTAAATAATGATCTAAATAGTTGTGCATCAAATAGATGAAATAAATTATCTGATTTTGGTACATAATCAAGACTTTTAGTTAAAATTATAATTTCATTGAGAGTTTTAGAATTTAATTTTGAAGCATCTGTTGTTAATGCAATCAAAGATATAAGATCCTGACGTAAATATGATACATATTTGATAGCTGTAACTTCATCAAGAAGAACATTTGATGGAGTCCCATTGTTGTTATTTTGTGATCCCTTAAGTTGTTTAAGATGTTTATGAATAGTATTGTAATCCATTGTATAAGGAGGAGAAAAAAGAACAAGAACAAGAACAAAAACAAGAACAAAGCAAAACAAAAAAAAAAAAATAAAAAATGAAAAAAATTAAATTAACAATTAATTGAACTTTGTCTAAATAAACTATCCAAGAATAATAACAACAATAAAAAAGATAAGAAAGATAAAAAAAAAGTACAATTCAATTCAACAACTCATACAAAAAAAACCAAAAAAAAATCAAATTTTGTCCACGTCGTCAAAAAAAAAAGGAAAAAGAAAAAGAAAAAGAAAAAGAAAAAGAAAAAAAAAAGAAATTTTTTTAAAAATTAAACTGTTTGTGGCGCAGCATTATCATATTATAAATTAAAGAGATAAGAGATAAGAGATAAGAGATAAGAGGAATGGAAATGGAAATGCAAATAGAAATATTTCTAATTTAAGTGTTTCCAATATCATCATTATTGTTGGTTTCAATGTTAACATTGATGTTAATGTCGGTGTCAATATCATTATTATCATCGTTATTTACTACTGCCGTTGTAACAGTTGTATCAATCTCTTTTTTTTCTTCATCTTCTAATGTAATTTCACCAATTGATCCAAGTAATCGATCTATTGAACCACCACAATCAACTTCATTAAGCTTTTCTTTAAAAAAAATAATATCATTTTTAATCTCAAGTTTTACAAGTTTTTCCTTTTCAGTATCATTATTACATTTCCCCAGTATTTCAGTATATTTATCACTTAATATACGTTCATATTCATCAAAAATACGTATCATGATACCATTATATTCTTCTTCTGGTAAATACCTCTGTACACTTCTTGCAATAGTAAGAGTTTTTTTAACAAGTGATTCCATATAACTATTTGTTTTCATTTCATTATTACCATTAGAATTATCATTTAAATTAAAATCTTTAGTTGTTAATATCTGAATTAATGAAATAGCAGTATCACGCATAATAGCAACTAATTTATCATAAATATCAACAACTTGTTCACCAAATAAACCTCTAACTTCTTCAAATTCTTTCATAATATTCATCCTTATTTTATCAATCTCATTGATATTATTATTATTATTATTATTATTATTATTATTATTATTCAATTCGGATAAACATGAACGCTGTATATCTGCAACGACAACCCCCCAAAATCTACATACTTCACCCGCAAGTGCAAGATGTTTTGTAGTAATATGCTTTAATCCAGCAGTTTTCGTTGCTTGGGCACCTAAAACTGATTGATGAATCTTAAGATTAATGGCCTTTAATAATTCAGGAAGATAATTTTGTGATATTATATTGTTGATATTATTCTTAAAATAATGCATTAATAATAGATATGCTTTTAAAGTACCTAATATAGCACCAGTTGATGATGGTAAAATAAAATTTTGTGAATGTAAATTTAAAGTTTTCCTAATTTCAGATTCTTTTGTGATTTTATTTTTACTATTATCATTAATTTCTTCACTTTTATCATCATCTTTCCCTACTTTATTATCATTATAATCTTCAAAATCAATAGAGAGTCCCTTTATCCATTCAAAATCTTCAACACTACCTTCAGCTGCCCTTGATATAAAATCTAATATTTCTTGCGATTCAATTACTAATCCATCATCTTTCCAAATTTCTAATTCTACAATTTCAATACATCTCTTCATACTACTCTTATGAAATTGTTGAATGAAAATATTTAATTGTCTATTAATTATATCCTTTAAAATTGGATCATTTATCATACCTTTTGACACAATTTCACATTCTGTTAAAAAACTAACATTTAATTTATAAAATCTTAAAAAATAATTGAGTGGTATAAATGCATTTTGTTGTTCTCTAATTTTGACTAATTTTGCCACTCTCCTTTGAATTGAATTAATTGATAAAGAAATAGAATTTGAAATATCCAATTCCATAATAATATCAGGTTGAACTTTTAAAATATTTGAATCAAAATTATTTAAAACATCAATTGAAGTTGTTAAAAGTAAATTTTTATGAATTATTAACCTTTTAAAAGTTTCATAAAATTTTGTATAATCATCAATTAGCATTAATTCAAATTCTTTTGGAGTCATATTTTTCACCAAATCACTTAAAATTAATGCATTATTAATATTATTCGTAATATTTGTTGATCTTGAATCATCACTTCTATTTGATGATAGTGAATTATTATTATCAGAAGGTAAATTTGATTTAAAAATAAATTTTAATTCATTTGATAATCTTTCTTCATATAATTTAAATGCTGATGATAATTCACCACATCTAGTTAAACCTTTTAAATAACTTAAAATTTTTAATTTAAATTCATCATCAATTGTTAAAATTGAAGAATTATTTGAAATTTTCCTTTCATTACCTAATAATTTTTGTAAAGTTTGAAATGTTGAAGTATTTTCATAATTTGATCTTAAATCATCAATTAAAAAATTAGTAAATAATTTTGCATATGATTTACCAATATCAGTAATTAAATTTGATAATAAACGTTTCAATGGAATTAAAGCTGGTAATTTATTTAAATCTTTCAAGGGGAATCTCCAATTTTTTACTATTTTATCAACTAAAGGATGAGTTGGTATATTACCATTAATAAGAGCAAAAACTGAATCAATTAATTGTAATGAAAAATCATAATTTCCTTTAAAATAAACAGATTCTGCTAAATCGGCCTGATTTAAAATTGTTTTAATTTGTATTAAAACTTGATTAAATTTTTGAATATTTTGATATTTTTGAACTAATTTTAATAAATTTTCAGAATCTTTAACTTTTTTCAATTGAATCGTTGATAATTTTGAATCAACATTTTGTAATTGATCAGTTAAAGTTTTTGAACAATTTGTAATTTTTTTTAAATCATCCAATGCTGAAAAGAAATTATCACTAGATTTAGCAATTTCATGAATTAGATGAACTTCAACAATATCTAAATAAGAGGAAAGTTTATCTTGTAATACTTCATTGTCAATTGGAATTTTATTATTATTAATATTATTATTAATATTATTATCATCTATTAATGATAAAAAAGTTTTATTTTCAACTACTTTATTAAAAATTCTTGGATCATCTAATCTAAAATCTTCATTGAAATAAAATTCAGGTAAATTAGATAAATTATTTGAATCTAACATTGCTTCTTGTTCTTCATTTAATGGACTAATGCTAATATTATTATTAATATTATTATTTAATTTATTTAAAGAAGTAGTTGTTAATAATTTTGAACTGTTAAAATTATCATAATAATCATCTAAACCTTTAATATATTCATTAAAATAATCATTTGGAATATTTTCAATCGAAGTTAACCTAGTTGGTGGAATTTCTTTTGAAGTTGGACCTTTTAATGATATAACAGTTGAAGTCGTTGAATTAATGGATAACAATCCTGTAGTTGTTGATTTTTTTTTATAATTTACACTTTTAACAAGATCAAAAATTGAATTGGGTATATTTGAAATTAAAGAATCTGAAGAATCTAAAAACATTGATGTATTATTGTTAATATTATCATTATTAATTGTACCATTATCATTAAAAGTTGAATCATTTAAATCATTTAAATCGTTTAAATCATTAATTGCAGTACTATTAAACATAGAAGATGCAATTGAAGTTATAGAATGTGTCCTTGTATGTTCCAACTTCTTTGAATAATCCATATTGATAATTAATTGATTATATAGGATATATATATATATATGTTTAAATTAATAAAATTTATCAATAAAATTAATAAAATTAATAAAATTTATCAATAAAATCCTAAAAAATCCAAAAAAAAATCCAAAAAAAAATCCAAAAAAATCAATCTTTCCCAGAATCGAACTTGCGACAATCAAAATGCCATTTTTCTCAATTTCTTTCTAGAATTTTCCAGCAATTTTTTTTTTTTTCTCTCCTTCATCACTGTGACGTGTCAATTTCCAATTTGAATCGATTACGTGTTCCCTTTTTCTTTTCTTTTTTGATATTTTTGATATTTTTGATAATTTTGATATTTAACTTTAACAACTTCCTCTTTCATTTACTTTATTTGAAACTAATCTATTTTTCTATTTTTCTATTTTTCTATTTTCTCATTATTTCTTTTCTTTCTTTCAATAGAAAATTATAGAAGACAATAAAAAATTATTTTTTACAAGATGGTTTTCAAAAAATCACCATTGTCAATCACTGCATTTTTCATTTATGCAGTGTTTTTATTCCTTTTACCATTTGCCTCTCAAAATTTAGCAAATGCAGACTCTGAAAATTATGGTACTGTTATTGGTATTGATTTAGGTACAACTTATTCATGTGTTGGTGTTATGAAGAATGGTCGTGTTGAAATCTTAGCAAATGATCAAGGTAATAGAATTACTCCTTCTTATGTTGCATTTACTGAAAATAATGAAAGATTAGTTGGTGATGCTGCAAAAAATCAAGCTGCTTCAAATCCTCATAATACAGTTTTTGATATTAAAAGATTAATTGGTCAAAGATTTAGTGATAAAATTATTCAAAAGGAAATTAAACATTTACCTTATTCAATTATTGATACTGATGATAGACCAATTGTTCAAGTTGAATTTAATGATGAAACTAAAACTTTTACTGCTGAAGAAATTTCTGCAATGATTTTAGGTAAAATGAAATCAATTGCTGAAGATTATTTAGGTAAAAAAGTTACTCATGCAGTTGTTACAGTTCCAGCTTATTTTAATGATGCTCAAAGACAAGCAACAAAAGATGCTGGTACAATTGCTGGTTTAACAGTTTTAAGAATTGTTAATGAACCAACTGCTGCTGCAATTGCTTATGGTTTAGATAAAGGTGATGAAGAAAAGCAAATTATTGTTTATGATTTAGGTGGTGGTACTTTTGATGTTTCATTATTATCAATTGCTGGTGGTGCATTTGAAGTTTTAGCAACTTCAGGTGATACTCATTTAGGTGGTGAAGATTTCGATTATAGAGTTGTTAGACATTTTATTAAAATTTTTAAGAAAAAACATGGAATTGATATTAGTGAAAATGCAAGAGCTTTAGCAAAATTAAAGAGAGAAGTTGAAAAGGCAAAGAGAACTTTATCTTCTCAAATGACAACTAGAATTGAAATTGATTCATTTGTTGATGGTATTGATTTCTCTGAACCTTTAACAAGGGCTAAATTTGAAGAATTAAATATGGAATTATTTAAAAAGACTTTAAAACCTGTTCAACAAGTTTTAGATGATGCTAAAGTT
The DNA here is from genome assembly GCA_030574275.1 of Pichia sporocuriosa. Classification (NCBI taxonomy): domain Eukaryota; kingdom Fungi; phylum Ascomycota; class Pichiomycetes; order Pichiales; family Pichiaceae; genus Pichia; species Pichia sporocuriosa. The sequence continues at coordinate 14,619 of JAJMES010000212.1, forward strand.
AAACCAAATGAAATTGATGATATTGTTCTTGTTGGTGGTTCAACTAGAATTCCAAAAGTTCAAGAATTACTGGAAAAATTCTTTAATGGTAAAAAAATTTCTAAAGGTATTAACCCTGATGAAGCTGTTGCTTATGGTGCAGCAGTTCAAGCAGGTGTTTTATCAGGTGAAGAAGGTGTCGAAGATATCGTTTTAATTGATGTTAATCCTTTAACTTTAGGTATTGAAACAACTGGTGGTGTTATGACAACTTTAATTAAAAGAAATACTCCAATTCCAACTAAAAAATCTCAAATATTTTCAACAGCTGTTGATAATCAAAATGCTGTCTTAATTCAAATTTATGAAGGTGAAAGAGCAATGGTTAAGGATAATAATTTATTAGGTCAATTTGAATTATCAGGTATTCCACCAGCTCCAAGAGGTGTTCCACAAATTGAAGTTACTTTTACTTTAGATTCAAATGGTATCTTAAAAGTTACAGCTTTAGATAAAGGTACTGGTAAATCTAATTCTGTTACAATTTCAAATGATAAATCAAGATTAACTCAAGAAGAAATTGATAGAATGGTTGAAGAAGGTGAAAAATTTGCTGAACAAGATGAAGAATTGAAAAAAATTATTGTTGCAAGAAATGAATTAGAAAATCAAGCTCATAATTTAAAGAATCAAATTAATGATGAAGAAGGTTGGGGTGCAAAATTAGATGAAGATGATAAAGAAACTGTTTTAGAAGCTGTTGAAGAAGCAATTAATTTTATAGATGAAAATGGTGAAACCGCTTCAGCTGAAGAATTTGAAGAAGAAAAGGAAAAACTAATGAAAATTGTTAATCCAATTGTTTCTAAACTTTATGCAGCTGATGGTGCAACTGAAGGTTATGAAGATGATGAAGATGATTGGGATCACGATGAATTGTAAGTTTATAAAACAAAAAAAAAAAGATTAAATAACTGAAATTTATATAGTCAACTAATAAAAATATATTATAATTGGTAAAAATTTATTAGCATTATGGATAGATATTGTTTAGTTTTGTAACTACAAGATTTCAATTCTGATAGTGAATTTATTGTCTTTCGTGAACCATGAATGTATTAAACTTTCATTTGACATTGATGTTGTGTCAAAAAACATATCCTCTAATTATATTCGCGTTTTCCTTGGTTATGTCTGTAAACGTTTTCCTTATCAAATGTGGTCTGTTCAAGGATAAATTCAGGTTAATTTGACAAGGACATTCTATAATTTTAATACACAAGGTGAATTTATCAACTGGTGATAAGAGCTTGGAGCAGAAAGACCAACAGCTTAATAATTATCCAAATAAAGAATACTAATAATGCAGACTAAGGTCAATAAACCCAATTAGGAAATAGCAGTGCAACATGATGATATCTTCAAAGTCACCCCTACTGAGGATTAATAAAGAGGCAAAGGTGTGAATAAAAATTAGGATTCTAAATTAATATGAAAAAAGGTGGTTTTTTCTTTCATATTCTTTTGCTTTTTAGAAATTCTATTAGCTACTGTATACAATAAAAGTGTCATCGCAGTACCGTCTTTCAAACTTATAATTTTTAAACTGTTAACATAACTTTTAGGTTTTTCCGCAAATAAATTAATATTGAAAACTGTAAAATTATAAAGTATTTAATATTTTTTTTTTTCTTACCAAGACTATTCAGAACAATAAAATTATTTACAAATCATTACACTATTAAATTAAACATTATTAGAGGAATTTTTAAGGTATAGGATTGCGGAGTGAGGCGTAACTCTCTTTGTCTTATATATAAATTTGTAGCCAAGTATAAGTAAGACATATGCAGCAATACCAATGTAAGTTGTAATGAATGTTTTATATTTGAAGCCATGGATGAATGCATTATACCCATTAAAAATAGTGATAATCATAATGAAGAATGTGGTAATATAAGCTGCATAAGGTTGACCCCACATACGGAATGGTATGTCTTCCATTGGGACATTTTGAGCTACTGTAGCCTTATAATAGCCAATATACGCTAGCATAATATTTATCCAATTTAAAATACCAAAAACAGTCACAGTTGAAGAAAAATAACCAAAAATTGTAGCAGATGATTCAGATGCATTCATGTAAGAAAGCAACCCCCACATTGCTGTGAATAAACAACCCAAGTATGGGATTCCATTTCTGTTCAACTTTAAGAAAATTTTAGGAGCATACCCATCCTTGGCTAAACCATAGAGGGAACGTGATCCTATATAGATATCTGTATTTGCAGTGGAACCAATAAATATAAGAAGCGAAGCATTTATAAAATCTGGAAGAACCCTGATGTTGGCAGTTTGGAATGCAATAACAAAAGGCGATGCTGCAGCATTACTACCAGAAGCAGTAGACAATGTTTTGTTTAATGGAGAAACAGCGAGACCTAAAATGAAAACTCCGAAAACATAGAAGAAAAGAATTCTAAATATAACTTGTTTAGAAGCAAGTGGAATAAACTTTTTCGGATTTGGAGTTTCACCGAAAACAATACCAACAGCTTCTGATCCAATATATGAAAAACAAGATTGAACAATACAGGCCCAAACTCCCAAAAATTTGCCAGTATTACCTTCAACCAAATAATCAACAAAGGCAGATTCCTTCCAATATTGGAAACCAATTGTCTTGTGAGTTGGAGAGCCGCCACAAGTAATAACCAAACATGTAATAAAACAAATACTGAGAACAATCAATTTTGCAACAGAACACCAAAACTCTAGCTCTCCATAAAATTTAACATTAAACCAGTTAACGAAAGTAATGACAATTAAAAAAACAGTGATAAATATAGCCACATTCAAGTCTTTCCTCCAATATTGAATGATAACACCTAATGCACTCAAATTAGCCGATAACACAATAGCATACTTAAAAAAATAGTTCCAACCAGCAGCAAATCCCAATGCTGGATCAACATATCGAGTTGGATAGCCAGAAAATGCTTTATCCATAGGAGAAAATGCTGCCATTTCACCTAATGATAATAACACAACCATTAAAATTACACCTGTAAATAAATAACCAATAAAAAGTGATGCTGGACCACCTCTGCTCAAGGCCGTACCTGATCCAATAATCAAACCAGTACCAATAGCACCAGCGATAGCGATCATACTAACATGTCTGGATTTGAAATTTCTTCCTAATACTTGCTCTGCAGCATCTTCATTCTCCTCAACCTGATTATTAATTGATGATTTGTGTTCCAAAGAGTAAGTCACAGAGACCGAATCTATTTCTTTTAGTCTAATATCAGACATTTATATATTGATTTTTTTTTAAAAATAAGAATGGTACAATACTTTAGTTTTTTTTTATTTGTTTTGTTTTAAAATGTGTCGGAGCTATATGCATATATATAGAGAGATAATTCATCGGAGAGAAACTGAATGAAACGTAGATCCAGCCTAGAATAATTTTATTCTTGTTTCTTTTTGTAGTGAGGCAAATTATACCATATAGGGAAATACTGAGGAGCCTTAATTAATGACTTGTACTATGGCATTCGTTAAAAATAGAATTATCCACTGTAACGGATAAATATTAATGTGGTTGGTGCTTTTTTTGCTATTACCAGGTGTGGAATATACATTACCCAAGATTGCGTAATATGTTGCAAGAGCACGTGACATGCAATAATTATAAAGGCTATGTAATATGAAAACGAATCGAATGTACGGCTTAACTTTACCGATATAACGTTTGATATCAGTTCCCTGTGGGCACTACCTGTACCTGTCAGCACAGATTACCTAGTTGGGATATTTGTTCTAAGTGTGCAAGGTTTATATAGATTACCTGTATTTAGCAATAAAGATGTTTTTTATATTTTTAACTCTATTCTGGGGAAGCTGCCGCATTTTGAAGAAAGCGGTTTCTTTGACTTAGATTTACCTGCTGAAGTATAGCTCTCCGATTTTCCAAAAATTTTATACAGAGTCAGGGTGTACATACTTACACTAAACACAAAAAACATACCCGGCTTCATTCAATTGGTTATTTATCCTGTACTTTCTTTCATAAGTATGTTTTTTTTCAAACACTAGGCTAGAAAAAACCCCTCCAAAAAATACTTCTCTTATATATAAAAAGTCGAATATTTCTTAGATTTAACTGTACATATATAACAAAGATGAACCAAACTTTTTTCTAAATAATCGATGCTCCAATGAAAATAAAAAAACTTCAAAAGTTGTTAATTTTTTTCAGCTTCTGCTTCCAGGTTTGCATAGTTTTATTTGGTTTTTGTATTCAGCTTTATACTTTGTAGTCTTAAAAATCAAAATGGGTTTATTCAACAATTCATATGTATAACCACCACAAAATTCAAACTACTTTTGACAAATAAAACAATATATAAATAAAAAAGAAACAAGATAAATAAATACTATGCTAATTTGATTTTCTCAAAAAATATACAAGATTAAATCTAGGAAAGTTATGCCTACTAACCATCAATATCTAAACCAATTTAGATCAACTCATCTTCTGCATCATCTACATAATTGATCTCTCTCGCATCCTCATCTTCATTCATACCATCAAACAGGGAATCATTATCGCCATCATCCATACTGTTAAAAAAGGCTCCTATACTTCCTGTATTAGTTTCGGAATTTCTGCCTCTGTTCATAATCCTACCAATGAGATCCGACCCAAATATCCAGAATTTCCACATTGAATGATAACTGAAAACCCCAAATTCAACAATTTTGTTGATTACTGCATCCATATTATTATTATCTATGATTTGGAAATTATCGTCTTGATCAAGTCTGATTTCACCCAGACGTCTGAAACCACCCTTTCTTTTAATTCCTCTTTGATAGATGACAAACAATGCACCGAAAAATGCCAGTAATGGAAAGAAAATAACAGAAAACAAGGACCAACCCCTGATTCTTTTGTCTCCATGAAAACCTGGGCATGGATGTGATTTCCATTTGTCAAGAATTAAACCTCCTTGGCAAGTACTCATACCCAATTTACGATAACCTGTTGGTTCCCACCATTCGTCAACAAAACGATAACCCGATTTCCACCAATCATCATCAAAAATGTTTTGACATACTTCATCTCCTTTCAAACTTTCTAGGCCTTTGATTAGTTTACAGGTGCCATCAATTGATAATTCATAGTTGTAATCACATTCATAATCTTCTCTTGTACATTTACAATTACTAACAACCTTTGTTCCAAGCTGCAATGGAGATCTGCCAACAAAGCATTGTTTTTCAGGTTTTCTACGTAAGTACTTTGTCTGATGACCAAATAAACATGAATCTTTCAAACTTGGATGTTTTGGTGTAAAATATTCATAATCATCACCAATTGATTGATTTGTGTCAAACGTCAAGGAACACTGTCTTGAATAAACATTCGTAAAGTCAACCAAAAAGATACCCTTAGCAGTTGGCGTTTCTTTAACAATTAAAATAAATTTCAAAGAGTTATCAGATGGAACAGTTATAATATCCTCAACAATATATTTCTTTTCAGTTGAAAATTGATAATCAATCCAAGTTTCACCGAGATCCAGAGAATATTGCAATGTATCAATCTCAACTAATGTTTGTACAATCACCAAAACTGTTCCTTGGTCACCAAATTCCCAAATATAATGTCCTTTTGCAATTTCTTTCCAGGTAATGCCTGCATCATTTGAAAAATATAATGCGATATTCTCATCATCATTAAAGTTGGAAAGGCTTAGTCCAACATTACCTAATCCAAATAACATACCAATTGCTGAAGATGATGAAAAAGAATCACGCATAGGATCTAACCTTTCAGTATATGAATGTAGATGTAGACTGCACCCTTTACAATTAACATTATTACCTTTAGAATCTTTCACTGGTGCAGGAATTAAAGACCAAGTTGCAGCATCATTATGGGAAATCTTGCTAATCAATATTTTTTCATCACCATTCTTGACTTCATCAGGATTCATGACAACATTTATAATGGATAAACCTTCTAAACTTTGAATATTTTCAAAATCAACAAATGCATCTGAATTTCTGTTCACATAATCAATTGAAGTAGTAAACAGCGTACCATTAAAGTTAGCCTTCAATAATGCACCAAATTCATGGCTTGCTGCATCATAGGTTGTTAAATGCATAAATAATTCATCAACGTTTACATCCAAAACGGTATAAGCACTTTGCTTTTCAAGATGGAGATTATAGGGTAATTGGACTCCAGCAAATGTTTCACCATTAACGGAAACGTATGCAGTCAATGTACCATCATCATTTAATTGTGCCACAACTAAAAATTTACCACTTATTGTAAACCCAATAATTTTTTCAAACAATGTCTTTGACTCAGATTTAAACATATCGGTTGTGGATAGTAATCTAAAATGAGATTCACCAGCAACTTTTTGTGAACAAATTATTTGTGTATCGGGAATATGAAAATTTTCAGGATCAAATACACTTTCAGCAAAAATACACTCATTGACATCGTCTAGTAGATTTTCAAAGTTTTCACCATTGTCCTTGGTGATCGAAGTGTAAACAACACAACCATTCGGAGAATCACAATTTTCCTTTGAAAATAAAATATATACCATTTGATCCTTAGAATCAAATGCCATGTCATATGAGCTATATTTGGCTGAAAAATGGGGACAAGCAGTTGTAGAAAATGTTCTTCCTCTATCAACTGAACTGTATATAACTCCAGTGTAAGAAATCAAATAAACTGAATCAGGCCAATAAGGGTTGAAAATGATTTGAATAAAAGTTTCATCAGAAAAGAGTGTATAAGTATCACCACCATTGAATGAAACATAAACATTTCTTGATTCTGTTAAAATAAACAATGTTTCTTCTTGAAATGAAGTTGTCTTTGGGTCTTTATTCAAATACTGATAGTAAATAATGTTTTCATCAAACGGAGTATATTTGACTTTAACCAAGTTTCTTTCTTTGGCCTCATTTGCAGTTTTACATTTCAGTGTATAATCATTATTTGGGGGTTGATAACCATTTTCACACAAGTCACCCGGAATGAGTCTATGCTTCGTTAGTTTTAGTGTTTGCTTATCGGATTTACAGTACTGAGATAATACGTCTAAAACAGGTTGACATTCCCCATTTTTATCAATTGCAAATCCAAAATTACATTCGTAATCTTTAACTGTACAAGCGCAAGACTGTTCAATAACTTTTAAAGGCTGATCAACAAAACATTTAGAATCAGATTTTCTTTTAAGTACTTTTTCTGAATGACCATAGACACAAACTTGTTCTTTAGTGATGGGATCAATTCGTGCGTACCATTCTTCCATATCCGATTTGTCACATTTTCTATCGAAAGCATTAGAAAAATCAATACTTAAAACATCATAAGTTTTGGCTTTGAAATTAGAGGAGCCAAAAACAAATGATTTATCAGTATTCATATTATAAGCGTAAGCCCAACCCATTTCAATTTCACTATCCAAAGAAAAATCAAACCAAGTCTCCCCTTGGTCTATTGAATAACTGAAATGATCAGTCGAAGTACGCCTTTCACCATTTTGGTAACCTCTGGGCTCAGGAAGTAAAACAAGCAAGTTTCCCAAATCACCACAAATAGCAAAACAGGGATTATCATTTACTTTTTTCCATGACAAACCTCCATCTTTTGAAATGAAAGTATTAAAATCTCCAGAAAATAGAGTATTCAAATACTTCCCAACATTACCTTTTGCAATCAAAATTCCTGGTGTGTCGCTTGAGAACAAAACGCCACGCTCATCTATATTTCCCATTTCTGAAATATGTAAAGAACATTCATCATTGTTATTACAATTTTCTGAATCGGTGATATTCAAATATGTCCAGTTTTCGCCATCATCGAACGTGATCATTGTTTTTATATTTGGCGGCTCAAAACCACTAACTGTAAAATTTTCTGCATATGATGCAATCCAGACACCATCAAAATTACTTAATTTTTTAACAGGAGTATCAAAAGCATTCGACATTAAGTTACCAAAAATTTTTTTAAAGTATTTACCTTCCGAATCAGATCTATAGAAATCAATTGGTGTCTTGTAAGGAAGTGTTGAACGACCAGCCTCACCTACAGCAACATGCAATAGCCCATTTTTTGAGTCAATAATTCTAAATGTCCAACCAATAGTTTGACCTTCAAAATATGCTTTTGAAAAATTGATACCATCTTTTGAAGTATACAAAAAATAAGAACCAAAGATATATCTATCAGAATTAACCTCCAAAACAACGAATGAACCATAAACATTTAACGACATAATATGCAAATTTTCCAATACCAAATTCTCAGGTTCATCAATAGTTTTGAAAAAATCATCTGTTGAAATAATTCTATTTGATGAAAAAATATCATAGACATCTTTTTCACCTTGAATACAAACAATATGCTCATCATTACCCTCTGTAAAATATGGATTAATTTTCGTGAATGTGCATGAAATACTACCATTCATTTCGATAGGCTTTGGTGGTGTTTTTAAACCGTCATCAGAATAGAATGTTTGCTTAGTGAATCCATATTTCCCGTTAAACGAGAACTCAAAAAGCATGTAATTCTCGTTGGCATAATTTATTATAACATTTACGTTATAGATTTCTGATTTTATAGGAACATCAAAATAATTCCATGTATTGGCCTGATCAAATGTGTAAAACATTCTCTTTTTGTTTGTTAATATCATTGCTATATTTGGAAAATATTCAAAATCTTCTAAATTGGTTATATCGGAATCAAGTTTTAAATCTGATTTTTCCCAATTTTTACCTGAATTATCTGATATCAACAATTCTTCATTATCAACCACTAAAACCCTAGTAGAATTTTTAAACCTTAACACCGAAGAAAATTCTCCAAATGTCGAAATTGTAACATCAGGGGACCAATTTTGATCATCTGCTGCAACTTTTCCTGCAGCTAAAATTATGCAACAGAATCCGATGAAAAATGTAACCAACCAATTCCTTATTGTCATTTTATAATATCATCTGTCAATTGGTATTATTATAAAATATAACCAAAATATATGGAAAATGCCTACGTTACAATAATTATACCATGTAATAACATACGTAGCTAATAATTAGCCGGCAAAAAGCCAAAAAACTTACGTAATCAATAATAATAATCATAATAATAATAATAAAAAAAAGATTCCATTAAAGTATGACGACAACAATACAAACAATACAAACAACAACATGTTTTTCTTTATTTCTTTTACTTTTATTTGTTCTTTTGATTGATTAGATCGTTTGGCTGGCATTTTCATAGAATATTATGGAAGAAGAAAAAATGATACCCAGTATTGAAGATCGTGAAATTGATGGGTCTCTTGAACTTCGGTTGAAACCACAACATCCAACGTTTACTGATGATGCAATACCGAATTTGACAAGGAACAATAATAATGTTGATGATAATGGTGATAATGACAAACAAATTAAAAGAAATAAACGATCTAAACCAGAATCTATATCTACAGTTGATGCATTTGGAATTTTACAAAATATTTGTTCTATTAGTTCATTATCAGATATAAGTGGAACACAATCGATGGCTATATTATCATTATTTGTTGATGAATTAATATGGTTATCTGAATCACTTTCTAATGGTTATATTACCAATGAAGAAATATATGAAACTATATTTGGAGATAATTTATGGAATGATATTTTAAGTGATAATAATATTAATAATAATAATAATAATAATAATAATAATAATAATAATAATAATAATAATAATAATAATAATAATAATAATAATAATAATAATAATAATAATAATAATAATAATGCTAATGGGAATAAATGGATTCTAAGTAAAGTTTTAACGAATATAGAAGAAGAAAAAATCAAAAAACAAGAACGAAAAAGACTGGAATTTATTTCTAAATCACAAGAAGAATTGGGAATTTCACTTCGAAAAAGTTCAATGATATTGTCAAATTTTGAATCTGATTCAGAATATTCCATAAATTCTACACATTTACGTCAATATGTTCATGATAAAATTGGAAAATATGAAAAATGTTTAAATGATACCAATACAATCACATGGATTTCTAATAAATTTTACTTAAAATCAGCACCAAAGATGGAATTAAATTCTTATATTGATAGGATTAATTCACATCTAGAGATAAGTGGAGCAGTTGGACTTTGTGCTGGTTGGTATTTGTTTAAATTTGTGTTTAATTTAAAATGTATTGAGAAGTTAAGTGATGGTAATAATAAAGATGATATTAGTCCAGAGAATAGATCCTTACCTTTGATTTTTGGTAATTCCTTCAAATCTTTAATTAAAGATGAGGATAAAGATGAGGATAAAGATGAGGATAAAGATGAGAATAAAGATCAAATTAATTCACAAGAAATGGACGAGTCATTCAGTTCACTAAGTTTTGTGAATGACGATTTGGAATATGATTTTAACGATTGTAATCATATAGATTTGTTACAAGTTAGTAAGTTGAATGCATTCAGACTGATTCTAACATGTGTTAGAACAGCAAGTAAATTGATTGAGGACAAGAATTATAGACAGAACTACTATTGTAAAGTAACTGGGCTACAAAAGCTAGATGACTTATTCCGCCTGGAATTGGCGCTTGGGTATGGTTTAAATTGGGAATTTTTCACTAACGAATATATACTTTGGAGATATTTGGTGCATATGAAATCATTTGTAAAAGGTTGTCGTGAACTCAGAGAGAAGAAACAGGGGGTAAACTCCAAATATTGACGTTTAACTGTATAATAAGATAAGTAAAATACAATAAAAAAAAAAAAAGAAAAAATAAATTAAAAAAAAAAACCCTTAAAAAATTGAGAAAATTGAGAAAAATCAAAAAATAAAAAAAAACTGCGGAAAACTATAAAAAGCCAACAAATTTCCTTGTTCTTGAAAATATTTTTTATCTACTCCACTGCTCATTTTCTTCTAAATGCTTTAAAAATATTTTTTCAAAAAATATTAACATCGTGCACTTATCCCATTCTTCTTAATTACCCCTTTTTATTTATTTTTCTGTCTTGCAAAGTAATCGGAGAATACGATAATGTTATCGTATGTCTGATACGCTTGTTACTTTCATTTTTTGAAGTATTAAAGTTTATAGTTCATGGAAAAATCGATAGTGATGAATTTTTGTTTCTTATATGTTTTTTTCTGGCATCTCTAATGTTAGGGCAGCATAATTGTTGTTCAATGAATACAACCTTTGACTCTATCTGATACGATTTTACATGTTCTTTTTTACTTTAATAACTAACTATTATTCTTATAAAGTTGCTACTGTATTGTTATTTCATATATAGCTATTGTATTTCATTAACAGACTGAGTATTCCTTGTACGTTAGTAAATTAAAACACTATCTTTTTTTTGATCAATGCTTTTAACTTGACTTTCCTGACTCTGTTTTAAAAAAGACACATGCCTTATTGTATGATATGGTGGATGATTGTAAGCAACATGATGTTTGAATTAGAAAAACGAACAAATGAACAAACAAACAAACAAGTAATTAAGCAAATAAGCAACCATGCAATCAAGCAAACAAATTAACAGAGGACTGAGTATTATTACACTCGTTATTCTCATATCATCATATTTTATGGTGTCCAAAGTTGCCCCTTTTCTTCTTCACGGTAACTATCTGCTGATAAAATCTGTTTAGAATTGTCAATATTGATACCTAATTTTTTAACATCCACCTTATGTTCATCCTCTTTATTCTTGTTCTTTTTATTCTTATTCCTTCTGAATTTTTTATCCTTCTTTTCCTTATTATGATCATTATCATTTGTAATTTCTTTATTCTCGATATCCTTTTTATCTTTATTCCTATTCCTATTCCTATTCCTATTCCTATTCTTGTTTTTCCTATTAGATTCCTTTTTAACCGAAGTAGATTTAGTAGAATTTGTCTCTACCAACTTTCCAGAATTAGGATCAAATAAAACGTTCGCCTTTGAAATACCTGAATAATTATCAAAATCATGTTGAACATCGTTTAATGTTTTCACTGATAATCCAAAACTCTTCAACCATATAGAAGTTGTAGAATCTTCACAAATAACATCCCAATGAATTTTTTCATCTTGATCAAATTTCTTATTTTCAATGTATTCCTTTTGAACACATGACCTAATTAAAAATTTAAGCCTTTTGGGAACAATTGCCTTTTCATCTTCAATATTATTATTAACTAATGAATTATTATTTAGCCCATTTTTATTGGTAACGTTGAAAGTACCAGGAATATTATTACCAAATACACCAACCATATGCCTCCTATTTTCATCATTTACTAATTGACCCTTTGAAGAATATCCATTGATTGCTTTTGGTAATTGTGATAATAATGGAGTTGTTCTCCTATACCCTGAAGTAATTTTCCAATCTGGCCCAACATCATCATCAGATTCCAGGATAAATGATACTGGTTTACTAATAGTTTTACCATCATTTCCAATTTTATTTGATTGCATAGATTTCATTTTATTATAACTTTCAAAATCTGTATAATCATCAAAATTTGATTTGTTCTTATGCTCAAGCTTTTCAACATCTCCCTTTGGACCAAATCCAAAAGTTGCACTATTAATACTTAATAAATCACTTGATCCATCACTTTCTTCTTCATCTGACAATGATAAACCTACCAAAGAATCAGAATCTAAATTGGAATCTGAATAAGTATTATCATCATTATTATCATCAAAATGTAAATCTGAAATTTGTTCATCTATGAATCGAATACTCTCTCTCGCATTTGCAGAAATCAATGGATTGAATACTTTTTTTAAAAAATCAAGTTCTTTTAAAGTATATGATGGAACATAAAATACAATTCTCCATTCTTTGTCACTCTTATTCTTATTTTGCCTGTTCTTCTTGTGATAATCAATTGTAGTTTCTACCCATTCTTTGATTTTTCCTACCCCACCATAAACCAAAGCACTTGGGTCAATAATGTAGTAATGTGAATTACCAACATCCATTGTCAATTTATCTACAGAATTGTAACATACAGATGGATATATCAAAAAATAAAATAGAAAAGCCAAACAAACTATTTTTGATGCCTTCCTTTTTTTCTAATATACTGAAAAAAGAAAAACGAAAATTCTGAAAAAAAAAAAAAAAAAAAAAACATGAAAAAAAAAAAAGATTGATTACATAATCTATTTATTTATTTACAAGGTCTTTTACTTACTATAATTATTCAGAATCAAAGAATGAATCTTGGTTACCGTAAGTTTCTAAGCTGGTATTTGGTTTGAATGGCCAATAGTAGTAAATTTCGGAAAGTGATACAAATTCTTCGTTGGTTAACATACTGATCTTTTTATCCAAAACATCCTTAGAAAGGTGTTCACGAAGATATTCATCAGCACCAGGTCCAAGAACATGTAATTTTTCATCTAATTTAGCACCTGGCGTACAAAAAAGCTTGTGGATGATCAAATGTAATTCATCGTTAAACTTAATATCATATTTATTATGATTTGATTGTAATTCAACAAGACAAACTTCACCTTCAATTTCATTATATGGTAATTTAACTGTATCCATTTCACCGATTAACCTCTCTGCCTTTGGATTTTTCAAACCATGTGAACTTGCAATAATTCGAATATTTGAATAAAGGTTTGCCATCATTGCATTCGTACGTCTATGTATAGAACCTAATGGTCCAACATATTTAAGAACTTCATTAGGTGTTGTCCATGCAAGAAATTTGACACCACCGTATCTAAACATCGAAGTCCTCACTTCGTTATAATATATACATGTTCTTAAAGCACTAGCATGTGTAGACGACATGAAATCTCCAATAAAAAGAAGTGTTGGATTAATTGGTTCCATTCGTTTCCTTTTGTATTCGGTTTCTTCTGTTGGTGACAACGAAGGTAAAAAACTTGGAGTTATTAATTTCCCTTCTAAAGGTTTGGTAAGTATATTTGCCTTGACAGTGTTTGCAACTCCTGGAAGCAAAACATGAAAGTTTTTCATATCTTTTTCCTCTCCCATTTCCATCCTCTTCCAAAACTTGAATGCTGCTTGTCCATCCGGGTATATTAAATGATGTTCTGGTTTTAACTGTGTGTTTAAATAATATGTCATAGGGGAAAGCCTTACGTTATAATCAATAATATTCAGTTTACCAGGCGGTAAATATGATTCTTTTAAATTTATTTTATCAAATATTTCGTCATATATAGAAGGTTCATAATTAAACCTAAATCCTTTGATCTTTTTATTCCGCAAAGATTCTATCCCACCAAAGACAGATTTCTGAGAAGCATAAAACTTCTGCATGTTTATTTTCCTATAATATATATATATATATATATATAGACAAATTCAAAAATTTTATATTCTAACAGTGAAAAATAAAAAAAAGAAAGAAAAAAAAATCTTTGTAATGAAGAAAAAAATCAGTCGCTTAACAAAACATGCTCAAGTGATCTATCAGAAATAGGGAGTTTATTTATGATTTCTCTTTATTATTATATTCTTGTAACTATACACATATAATAATATCTGTTTTCATATTTTATTATTATATCAATTTCATTATTACCATGGCAAAAATAAAGTTACGTTTATCTGCGAAAAAATCTAATAAAGAAGACAATATCGATAATGACAACAATAACAAGGGCATCATCAAGGTGAAACATTCAAAATCATCATCTTCACTTCCGAAAATAACACTTAAGACAACATCTGATAATTCTTCTGAGGCATTTGATGGATCCTCTTTATTGCCGACGATAAAATTTAAGACATTGGATTCTAAAACGTCATCATCAACCGTGGTTCCCAGTTTAACGTCAGCTACTGGTGTAGCTGAAGATAAAGTAAAACGAACACCAACTATTAAAGTGAAACCTGCAAAATTGCCTGGAAATGGATATGATTCTGAAGATCCTGAAAAGGAAGACGACCCTGTCGTAGAAGAGGCAATTGTACTTAGATTTTTACCGGATGAATCATTGGACACGGTACGTGCTGTTGTTGAAAGTACTGAACGTGGCGATAAGCATAATAATGATAGGAATGATAGTATGAAGAAGACAGATTTATCAAAAATATCTGTAACGTGGAAAGATAAGAGACGTGCAATTGTACGGGTGAATGATATAATGTATGCTGGTAAATTAGTTAATTTGCCTACTATTTCTGAAATACATAAAACAATTGATAGGAAAAATATATTTAAAATTATGGATGTATGTCAGATGTTAGTTGTTGTTAAACGTATATATGAAGAAAATGAAATATTTGATTTAAAAATTGATAAGGAATATGGTGAAACATACCCGGATGGTTTGACACCACCAATGGAATTTTCAAAGAAAAGGTTTGATAGGAAATATCAAGAGCATGTTATTCAAAATGTTGAAGATGAAGTTTCACGATTATTAAAACTTGATGCTGAAGCTGAAAGTTCTGTATTTGAATTTATTGATGCAGATCAAGAAGATCTTGTCCCTATGAGTGTTATTGAAAATAAACTACGGACAAAAAGAGCTAAGAAGGAAAGAAGAAGAAAAAGAAAAGAACGTGAAAGATTACAATTAGAAAATAATGATACCTTTAAAACTGGTGATGTTGATGAAATCAATATTGATAATCAATTTGAAGATATTGATGATGAATTAGATAGATTGATGGAGGAGGGTAATAATGAAGATAATGGTGAAGAAGATGATGATGATGAAGACGATGACGAAGATGATGATGAGGACGAAGAAGAAGAGGATGATGAAGATGATGATGGTGAAATCGAAGATGTTTCAAGTAAACAAAACGCAGAAAGTGAAGAAGAAGATGAAGAGGATGAGGAAGATGATGACGATGAAGATGATGAGGAAGATGATGAAGAAAATGATATAAATACAAATGTAAGGGTTGATATTGATGATGAAAATGAATCTGCACAGCATAATGCTCTTTTGATGGATGAAATTTTGGAATTAGAGAGTACAATTGCCCAAAAGGAGAAGGATTTGAAAAAGGCAATAAACCCAATCATGAAAAATAGAATTACTGATGTGATCAGTAGACTACAGCAGGAATTGGATATGAAAAGATCACAAATAACTAGCACAGAAAAGGTAGATGAATATGCAAATAATGAAGGAAATGAAAATGAAAATGGAAACGGTGATGATGATGATGATGATGATGATGGTGGTAGTGGTGGTGGTGGTGGTAGTGACGATGGTGACGATGGTGACGATGGTGACGATGGTGACGATGGTGACGATGGTGACGATGGTGACAGTGATGACGATGATGATGAGGAGAATGAGGGTGAAGGAACCGGCGAGGGAGATGGAGATGGAGATGATATAGATAATGAAGATGATGAAGAAAATGATGACAACAGCGGCAAACCTGACCAAGAAGAAGTTGAAGACGATGAAGATGATGAAAACGATTATGATGATTTATTCTAGTCTAAAAATTTTTTCAAAAAAGATTAAATTAAAAAAAATGTATATAGAATATGTTATTTATGAATTTAATAAATGTAATAAATGTTTTCAGCGTTTTTTTTCATTTGTCCTAATTAGAATGATCGCAATGATATAACCTTCAAAATCTATATATTCTTCCTTGCTGAATATTTGAGCCAATAAACTATCAGGACATGATATTCTATTTGAGCTCAACGCCTTTTCAAATTCCACAAAATCTAAAACGTGATCATCCCCTCTCTTATCGTGATAATTAAAAGATACAAAGCAGCCTTTAACGAAACTACACATTTTCACAAAACTTCTAAAGTTCATTTCATAATTGTTTGTTTTAGAAGTAAAAGTACCCATTATTTTGTTTAATGTCGTAAAAGAAAATCTATCCCGTGGATGATATGGATCATACAGAATACTACCCAAATCTTCTAAAGATAAGTAGTTATTGGAATAACAGCATGAAGAAAATAATTTAAAAAAATTATCATTATGAACAGTGATTTCAGTATCTTGTAACTTACTTAACTCTTTGACCAAATTTATTGAATTGTTTATGGATAGATCCTCAAATCTTCCATATGTATCATCTTCTGCATCGACGTTTACCTTCGGTATCTTTGCCATCAATGCATGATTTCCATCGCCTTCGTTATGTAACATATTGTGTCCTGACTCGTTATTTATAATAAATGTTGATGAATAAATACTACTTTTGCTGGAACCATCATGTTTACTGCCTCTAGAAGTAATACGCTTGCTTTTATTGTCAGTATCTACATTGTTTCGGCTTAATGATTTAGATGGTGACTTTGAAGGCGACCTCCTCGTACTATTTTGAACAAATGAATTATAATTGAGTGCATCATCATTGGTTTTTGTTAGTGTTCCGTTGCTTGTTTTATTTGCAGAAATAGTGGAGGAAGAAGAAGAAGATATTGATACAGGCGATGATTTATAGACAGGAGGTGTACTGGATGTCATTACAGGCGTATCATATTGCATTGATTGACTAGATACTCTTGTATGCTGTTGCGATATTCCATGTGTATGTTGTCGCTGATGCTGTTGCTGTCGCTGTTGCTGTTGCGGTTTCTGTTGCCGAGGTTGATAATTGTGTTGATATTGATGTTGATGTTGATGTTCACATGGATGATTTTCTGTGTACGGCTGTTGTTGATAAATCGGCATCATTGGTGTATTCTGTTGTGGCATCTGTTGTGGGTTTTGAACGTAATAATAGTTATTTATTATTGTTGGTGGTTTATACTCTGGAATTGGCATTTTATTAACAGAAACTCTCGGCAGAGGTCGATTTGTATAATTGTAATTGTTCGCAAGCTGTTGTATTGGATGAGGTGAAGCTTGTTGTTGAAGTTTTACATGCTCTTCTAGCGGTGGTGGGACCGGATGAACTTGCTTTATAGCAGTATTTTGCTTACCAGTTGCTGCTTGTGGTTTCAAAGAATTTGGATTGGGTGCCTATAATGTATATAAGTTTTCAATGTTAGTATCATCGCTGGTATAATAATAAAATAGAGTGAATGGTATGTGATCGGTACTTACAGGAGAGTAATTACTGTCATTTAGAGACAACTCTAAAGGTTTGTTTTTCCTCCTTGAGAACATGTGATCAGTATCTCCTTAAAGATTAATAATTTACTATCCATTTACAATTGAATGTAAAGCAAATAGAATAAATAGCAACTAAAACACAGAAAAAAAAAATTAAAAAAACAAAAAATTAGAAAAAAACAAAAAAAAACAAAAATTAAAAATAGAACATGTTATGATGATGAGCGAATATGGAGAATCAAGATAACCGGGATAAAAAGTTAACGGCCAAAGTAAAGACAAAACATAAAATTATATTTAGTTGTAAGTAAGTAATTATTTATAAAGACTATAGTACTGATTGAAAAAAGAGATTGGACATTTAGTCTCTGTTTCTCTTTCTGTAACCGTTATCACCACCAAATCTTCTTTGACCTTGACCTTCTCTTCTTGGAAGTTGTCTTTGAGGAATTGGAGCTTCTAATTGGGTTTGTGGAACAATACCTTCTGGGACACCTAAGAATTCTCTTAAGTATTCAAGACCTTCATCAGTTAAGGTGTAGTAGTAGTATTGCCATGAGAATTGAGTCTTGACAAAACCCTTGGAGGTCAAAGATTGCATAGCCTTGACGACGTATAAGTTCTTGGTAGCAATTTCATCGTGTTGGATTTCGTAATCCTTCTTTGCAACTAAGACACCGTCTGTAATGAAAAAAAAAGTTCAAACAAATATATATGTATATAATAATGTTAGTATTTGTTTCCATATTTACAATAATAAAAGGAAAAATGTGAACATAAATCAAAACAAAATGAAATAAATGTAATGCATAAAAGTTAACTTTATAAGCTTGTATTATATGTAAATCAGTGAATAAATAAGTGGATAAATAAATAATGGTGACAAATTTGATTCAACTTCATTTTATAAATAAATAACCTTGAAAAAAAGATAAATTCATACTTCCACTTTATATCAAATAGTATCCATTCTTATGCTTAATATTGTTTATTTTATCAATATCTTGTAATTTTCTAATATTCATAATATCTTTTTTTTTCTAGTATTGTAAACAAGCTTTTTTAAATTGACTTCACATTATGATTCGTTCGTTAATATAATAATAATTTAATCTTCTGTGAATCTTGAATTTTTTATTTTAAAACATTATAATTCAATAAAATTTTAAGTTTATCATTAACTCTATGCTTATATTCACTTAATTTAAAATCTCAAAATGTTTTCCAATATTTCTTAATTTAAACATACCCTTGAATAATTGTGTGAAAATTTCTCTTCTGTCAGCCTTTGGAATAATCATCGTGGATGGTCTACTGTATCTTCTGTGATCTGCACAAAACTTTGAAATTATCGTATAAAATTCCTACTTTAAACGGTCAAATTCACACCCTTATTATCCATTGCAATTGAAAAACTTCACCTTCTCCCACAGAGACTCTCACCCTCTCACTCTCCCCCCCTCTCACGCAAACTGCCTCGCTCCCACACACAACACAATATTGCAATTCGAATGGATTTCGCTTATTGAAAAAAAAAAAAATTTTTGAGCACTTACCGAATAGAGCGATTTGCGTTTAATACACCTGACACCACATATTAAATTAATTAATCCAAGTCACAAAATATTGTCACGTGACACTATGAATTTTTAATATTCTTTTTTAGAATCCTATTTTGGTCATTTACATTATTATCATCAAGGTTAGCTGTTTTTAATTTATGTGAAATGGTGATCCATCATAATATCTTGCACCTTTGCCGGCCGCCTTTACAATAATGTACTAGTAGTCTATTCTTTTGAGAAATCCTGAAAAGTCTCCCTTAGCATTATTATACAGCAGATTTGTCTAATGATAAATTATACTTGTTATTTCTGACATCACATTCTACTTATCTGCTCTACAAAGTAACTTTAGCCATGGTCCTTGATGAGCAGTTCTACCAATTACTTTTAGAAATTAAGTCTGGTGATTGGTTCTACTTTATATTTGCTGAAACTTTTACTCCAATGCAAACTAGAATGGCTGTGCATGTTCCAAATTATAATCTCATTAAATTAAAAACATATATATTATACACCATAAATATTAAGAATAAAAAAAATGTTTACAGAAATGATCCTGTAATATTTTTAACTTAATGAATCTTAATCTTGTCTCTCTCCGTGTGTAAAGTCAAATTTCCTAAGTCCAAAAGCTGCTTGGAAAAGCAATATGTAGAATTTAGCCTTGTAAACCTGCTAAAACAGTGACCAACTTAATTCTTACAATTTTTTGAACTAGACGCCGTAGTTGTGTGTTATTTACCATCATGTCGTATAACTTGTACAAAAAAAACCAAGTATAGGAACCACGCATTTGTAGATTTAACAGAATCATTTGAAAAGTGTCAAACTAAATTACTTTTCAAAATATTTGGCAATTTTTAAACCCCGTCTCAACCTCATATCATTGATTAGAGTAGGCATATCTCTCCAAATATAGATATTCTAAAAGATCCGGATTCATGAAAGATAACCCCAAACTTTTATATTGCGAATAAATTGGTAACCGTTATCTGACATGTACTCAGAATAATTATCTTTATCAGTATACGCTTATCTAAAGAAATAGCAATAGAATCATGACTACTATATCAGCATCGAGAATCTAAATTTGCTTGATTGTATAAAATTTCCATCTTTTAAAAAAAATTGTTTATGAACAATATATTACAATAGCTTTACGACACAGTCAGTTTTTATAACATTAAATATTGACTTCAGTCCTATATTGATTGACATTTGATCTTAAAATGTCGTTATTTACAAATGACACCGCCAAATAGCATGTACTTTCGCTATTTGATTTGTGCTCGGTGTCAGATACCTGTGATAGGCTTCCTTATGATACTAACGATACATTTGTACTGACACATTGATCTAATAGTGATTGTGTATCATTATGTTCCGACATAAAATACACGCGGATAAGTTATTTAACGCAGTTTCTAATTTAAAAATATTTAGTATTACTATTTAGATAATTATTCTAAACCTTCAAAATGGCTTCCATTTCCTCACTTCTCGTGATCTAAAAGCATGACTAAACTTATATTATTTATTTCTAAATAAACAATAGGCTAATATGTTTGGACTAAAAATTTTTATAGTTATTATTTTAGTTTCGTTAACTTTTTCCCGCATAACTTCAAAAACAGTTTGTGGTTGGGGTTTTGCATGGTTCGCTGGATATACATATGCAAAAGCACAGAGGAATAAGTCCCTTGGTTACCTTCAATTTGTTCTCTCGGCGGTGTTGTCAATCACGAATGCAGGGTTTGATGTTTATGATCGGTGCTATACGCAAAGTGGAACATATGTCAGCGGAACTGACTGTGCCCACTCTATTATACAGAATGCTGTTAGTGTGGTATATTTGACATTTGTTGCTGCTCAAGGTTTTTAGTAATAAACAGTTTTTTTGAACAGCTTTGGATTTTGATTTGACGGGATTAATAACACCTGAGGAATTGTTTTAAGAATCCATGACCATGAATTGATTAAACCTTATCAAACAAATATCCCTTTATTGGAATATCATTTTCACTTGATGAGAACAGCCCGTCTATTTCTTTGCAGAATAATGATACAGTTGCATACATTGCGACTCTAATTTCAAATCAATTGGAAAAAAAAATGTATTTGATGGTTATGCTCCTGCAATATGTGGTGTGAAGTCAATACAAAAAAAATATCCAGCTCTATTTAATTACATTCTAAACCTGTACCTTCGTCTACAAGTATGTTCTTTTTTTCAATTGCAAAAGCGATTAAATACTCTTAAAAAAATTACTTCCTATTAAATGGTTAAAATTAAGATGGATATTATTTTTACTTGACTAAATAGCTATATATAGCAAAGAATAGAAAAGAAAAAGAGAGTTAATCTAATGCAGCTTCAGAATTTAACATATCTTATTCCAGTTACATTGAATTTTTTCATACTTTTTATAATTACATGCTAATATTATCTTCTTGGACTACTCGGCTCCTTTACTGCCCTTGATCGATTTTCATTGGTTTTTTTACAGTTAGAAACCTTAGCAAAATCTGTAAAAAAATATCGGGTAGATGTTCAAAAGATGCAAATAAGTCCAAGAAAAATTGAAGAGGATATAACCACTTCTGTTTTAATGCTCAATGAATTTCTAATGCGACAATATATTAAAGGATATATTAATCTATCTATTAAATTATTGCTTAGAGGCGGAAGCATTGCGGTACGAGAGAAAACAATTCCATATGACACCAACACTGGAACTAAAGGGAACCTGGAATTTTTTAGGCATTACAGAAAAATTAATAACTTGTACAGGAAACCAAACCGAAATACTGACAGCTAATGTAGTCACGTATAATCTGAACATTTTGTCTCTGTATGCATTTGAATCACCCCCTTCAATAATAACTGTCGTGTATGCGAAAAAACATGCTAATGAAACAGGAGAAAATAATAGCTGATCCGTAAGAACACGTTCAAGAATCGAAACAATTGTTGGCAGGTCAGTAAACATTGCATTTAAAAATATGTACCATACAACCTGTATAAATGCCATAATAAATCCCCACGTTATAAAACCAAAAAATCTTCGAAAATTGAACATTGTATCAGTTTCTAATTCAACACCACTCCTTTCGACATCAACCACATACGCATGGGCTCCAACAATACTGTCACTGTTAGATATATGACTTTCAAAATCATTATCGCCGTAATCTATAAAAAAACTTGATGGGTCGTTACCGTTGACAGGATCTATCTGGATATTTTCAACCGAATCCGTAAAATTGACTCCAGTGTGAACACCCCAAACTCTTCTTTGATTATTCGCCTTTCTTTCAACAAATTGTGATAAACTTTGTGCACATGTATCAGATATACCGTATAATACAACATTCGTGGCAATAGTAGCCAGAATGGAGGATTTTGTATACAATTTGTGGTATTTGAACGTTAACCTCACCAAAAGATAGCCAAAAATTGAAAATATTCCATAATTGATAATTGGAACATTTAAAATCCTGTAAGAATTGGCAAGTTTCGCAAATTTTGATGACACTTTCTTCCATTTTGTTATAATGGTATTATCCGCAGATTCGATAATGTCTTGCACAGTATGTTCATAATTTTGAGGTAGATGGATATGTGTGGCTTTATTAATATTATCCAATGTATTTGATAATAAACTGTCTGTACCCAATAACGCAATTCCCATTGTTGGTTATTACAACCTTTTATTTAGTTGGGATGAACATCATACTCCTATCGCAATAATCAAGCAATATCATAAGCGATATGGATTAATCGGGTAATTTACAGAAAATAAGATTACATAATCTTTTTTTTTTTTGGGTAAAACTATTTTCAATCTATGTTTTCTAAAGCTACATAAATGGTTATCTGTTTATTACCATATTACTGCACCATATCATACTATTTTCTAACATTCCATTTTGAAACATGTTTTTTATTTTAGGTTTTACTTGAAACTATTTTTTTTTTGACATTCCCATGAAAGCTGCAAAAACCAGCTAGCCTCTAATAATTCATATCCATCATTAGCAACTGTACGTATTGTTTCCAAAGTTGCTATTAAAACAATGATTTTTCCATCACCCCGATGACGCCTTGCTTCTCTATATACAGATGAAAAATATTTATTCATTTGGTTGGGTGATTGAACTATTTGTTCCAATCTATCATACAAAATAGGCCTTAGGCGTGATATTGCCAAATCAACTAATCTAAATGTATTTACGAGTTCATTAGACTGAAATTTGACGGAACAATTACTATCCGTATTATCTGCATACGATTGAGATCCTGGTGGAAGATATAGGTTTAAATAGTGAATAATCCTCAAATTTACTTTTTTAAATATAGGATTTAGTCGTGATCGAATTATAGGCTGGTCCCCCATGAACAATATAAACCTACCAGGAATAGATGTCAGGTGGTAGGCACTATTTTTTAAAAAATCTGTACTTATTCTTTGTAATGAACCGAGAGCCTCTTTCATCATAACTCTTGCCCTTGAAGTAGAGAAAATTGAGTTATCTAAAAAAATAATTTTAACATTTTTGATTTTTGATTCCTTAATTTTTAGTATTAATCCATCTAACCTACTTAAAAGTAAATCGAAATTTTCGTCAGCAATCTTGATGTAGTAATCTAAAGGTTTAAAGTTGACAATTTTCACCAGCGTTTCTTTAACTACACAGTGTGTAGGTAAATGCCGAACTATTTTCAAAAATAAAGTGGCAGCAGAATATGTTTGAATATGCTTATAAACCTTAAGTTCATGTAAATTTATATTGTTTAGCATGATTTCTGGACTCATAATCTCTTGCTCTGATCTAGATACAACTACAACGGGCGATTCTGCTTTTATTTCATCGTTACCTTCAAGTTCATTTGTGTTTCCAACCAATTGAGTGGTTGAAAATTTGTTTATATTTTTTAAAGCATCGGATCCAGGTTTAAGATTATTTACTGGCCTATTTATGGGAATGTTTCTAAACATTTTGTAAATATTCCCAACAAATTGTAATGCAGCAAGTCAAATGGATATTGTTTTTCGTAAAAAAAAAAAAAACATCAAAATAATCAAACATATCAGAATATAATGGGAAATCCTCGAAAGGGCAAACCTAAAATTTGCTTGGGTTAAAATGAGAACCATTATATCTTTCCGTATACGGAAACATCTCGCCCTCATAATAATTTACTTCAATTCAATTCATGTTAAAAAAACAACTTCTCTTTTTCCGCATTGGGTAAAATTAAAACAATTGCCTTTTTAGGCAAAATGTAAACATAATATAATTTTCATAACGTTTCCTGACAAATCTTGTATTTTGGTTTGTTTTGTTCTGTTTTGTTTTGTTTTCAGTTTACTCCTAGCTTTCTCGTGTGTCAGATTGTGAAACTTGTTTTTGCAATTACACTTGGCTAGAATAATCGTGTGATATTTAAGGGCTCCACATAATATAACCAGGAGCATGTCGCAAAATAGTACACCTGAAGAAGGCAAGACAACCGCCCATCAAACTATCTTTAGGTCACCTTTTCTAATGACACAACCTGTCACAGAAGTGGATATTGTTCCCCTACTAACACCTCCAGGGAAAAGAGTAACATCTCCATTGAAACGTACACAAGCTAAAAACTCATCTAATTCAATAGACATGAGAAAGATACATTCAAGAAATAGGAAACCCTTGAGTTTTCGTAATAATCCAAAAAAAGGATTTAGTTTGTTGGATGATTTTCAAAATTCAAATTCAACCGAAATAATTGATATATTTTCATCACCTATTCTTGCCCCAACACCACAAAATACTACAGCAGTACTTGCAAATCAAAGTTCCATTATTGAACCAGTTAAAAAGGTAGATCAGGAAAGTCGAAGCATTTTTGACTTCAATTCCCTTGATGGGGACAATAGCAATACGTCCATTTTTTCAATGCTACCAGCAAATGTATCACCTTTACCCGCATTTGATTTTAATTCCTACTTACGTTCAGTCACTTCAAATTTACAAATGGCTCCAAAAATTGCAACAAAAGGAGTCAGTCTCTTAGATTTATCTAATCCGGTGAAATTTGATATAGCTCATGAAGAAGATAGATCTATTGTATTTCATGAAAATATTCTGGATAATTTAGAGCTGGATTGTGTAGTTCGTTCCAGTTCTTGGGATTCTGATGTTGAAACGGAAGACGAACAGGATTTGGAATTCGATACAGATAAATTTTTACCCAAAAGAGAAAATAACTTAAATATCAATATTGATGAAAATGATACAAGTAGTATTACTAGATTAAATAAAAATAATAAATTTGAAATGAGCAATGGTTATTACAACCAGTCAATGACATCAAAACCAACACAGATACCCACTATATATGATCCATTTAATAAAATTATAGGGACCAGCAACTATGTACCACTACGAAGAACTTCACCACCACCCTCTGCGTCATCATGGATACCAGTTAAAATTTACTCAGACGCATCATCGACTAATTTGAAAAGTCCGATTTCTTCACAAGGTTCTGACGAAACTTTACATGATGATTATTCATCAAAAAAACTAATAAATATAAATGATAATTTGAAAAACAAGTTACATTTCAATAATGATAGTTTATCTCCTTCACAAAATGCAGAAAAATTGGAAAAATGTGTTCCTCATCATCATATTTTTACCGATCATTTAAAGCCAGCGTTAAAACCAATTCCAAAAACGCTACTCAATCTGATGGTTGAATCGAGTGATGGCTCTTTGGAAGACGCTACTAAGTATGCCACTGAAATAAATGCCCAAAACAGCGAAGGTATACCAATACCTGAAAAGACAACAGAGTTGGTTAACATTCCAACAACAGCACCAAGTATCAATGGAATACGCAAAAGCGCAATTGTAAGAGGAATAAGGGCAAGAAGTGGTAATAAAAAGAAATCAAAGCAACAAAAGGATGAAAATACATCCGTTTCTCACAGTCATAGAAGTAATGACAAAAGGCCTTATTTGCACACGCTGACAGAACGTAGGGAAGCTTTGATGCAAGAGGATGAAAACAGACAAAATATTATCAACAATAACAATAATAACTTCAAGGGGTTTTATTCTTTACAAGAAAAACAACAGTTTTGTAAAAGAAATACAGGTAATTTTCATGGAAATTCCTGTAAGGATGATAAAGAAAATCTAGGTAATAAGAATGATTTTAAGCGTGCTAAGGTAGTAGGTTCTGATTACCATTTTGATACCAAAGGGAAGAAAAGGGTCAATTGGGCAGAAACTTTAGAATGGTGAATTAGTTTATGTTTTTATTTTTGTTTTTTGTTTTTTGGGAGGCTTCATTTAAATTGAATTTTCATTTTTACTTCATAGTGTTTTAGATTTTTTGATTGTTTCAATTATTTTTTTATCGATTTTTTTATAAATTCTTTTCTTTACTTTTTAAAGTTTAATTATTTATTTTATTTTGTGTTAAATATTATATAAATATGGTTTAGATGTATTTTTAAGTTCAAACTTGTAGTAAAAATTTTTTTCAAAAAAAAAGTTTAAAAAAAGGAGGGAATAGAATGATGAATCGTATGATTAGTATGTGATTAGCATTCAATCAACATAAAGAGATATATATGTGTGTATATATAAATAATGTTTTATTTTAATAAAAATCAAGAAAGCAAGAATTTAACGAACGCAATCAGAAGGTGTACAATTTGCAACTGCATCAATTAAACAGTGTGTTTCAGTACTAGTTTCATAATTTGAAGCTCTTGTTTGACCATTTTGTCCATTAATTCCGGCTCTAGATGAATCATTTACATCAGTACTCGATATACTTGTTGAAGAAATATTAAAAGTTGAGTCAAGCCCAGATGCAAATGTAGGTGGTAACATATGTTGTTTGCTGTAGTATGCTGAAAATTCTGGCTGAATTGTAGTACTGTGAATACCATAATCATGCAATAATGACTTGATTTCAGATGCAACTTCTAAAAACGATTCTGGAGAGCTATTTAATTCGACATGTAAGGAAGCAATCAGCAATTTTTCTGTTAAATTCCAAATATGGAAATCATGAACGCTTAAAACTGATGGGATTTCCATTATATCTTCGACAACGTCGGATGTCACGACAGTTGATGGTGTACCTTGTAATAGAATCCTAGATGAACGTTTGCATAATGGCATTGCTGATGAAAAAATAATACATGTGATAAATAATGAAATTATTGGATCAAAATAGTATTTCCAAGAATAGTCCGTCTTCCAAATGAAAATTGCTGTCATAATAACACCAATGTTACCTAATGCATCACCAAGAACGTGAAGGAATACACCCTGCATATTTAATGACTTTTGATGTGTGTTATTATGTCTACCTTTAGAAGTTTTGTTATTTGCACCACTTGCTAGAGCCTGTGATTCTTCTAATTGACCGACAACATAGGATGGTAAAATTTCACGTAGATTATCAGTCTTGGTTGGATCTGTTTCCAATAATGGAGAACGTTCACTGTTTGCATGACTATGAATCTTTTTATGATGGTTATTATGACTATGACTATGTTCATTTTCATGTTCATGCTCATTTTCATGTTCATGTAGGCCACTTTCTTCATCTCCAATATGAGAATGGGAATGGCCACCTTCTAATTCAGACATTCCACCATGTGAATGACCATGTTCATGGAATAAGAAAAGTCCTACGATGTTTGACAACAAACCAAAAATACCAACAATTAAAATCAACTGAGGATTTGTAATAACTGGAGGGTCGAGAAGTCTTTGAATTGCTTCAATCAAAATAGTAAAACATAATGCAATAAGGAAGACAGCATTAATTAAAGCACCTAAAATCTCAGCACGCAGCCAGCCGTATGTATATTCACCATCAGCTGAACGATTCTTTGCAACATTAACTGCCCATAATGCGACACATAATGAAATAATATCATTTAACATATGGAAAGAATCAGCAATAAGTGCCAAAGAGTTGACCATATACCCAATAATAATCTCCAGAAAGAAAAAAACTGTATCAATGACCAAAAGAGTCACAATTTTAATCTCCTTCTTTGAAATCGCCATTTTTTTAAAAAATAAATCCTTTGTATATCAATAGAAAGTGGAAATAAATGTTAAAAGCAATGTAAAGTTATAGTTAATCCTTGCCAGCGAGATCAAGTACTGCAAATGAAAAGAATTAAAAGAATGAATAGAATGGAAAGGCATATACATAAATATAACGGAACCGAGAAAAACTTCGGAAATTACATTATTGTATACGAGCAGCGCAAAAAAAAAAAAAAAAAAAAATTTATTATTTGCATGTTTTCCAACATGAATTTCACCCACCGGGTTGTTTTCTGTTTTCTAATTTTTTGGGGTTTTTTTTATGATTAAATCTTGTTACTGTGTTGCTCTGAATATTTCCAAAGCTTTCATTTAATCTTTTATACGTTAACTTTTAGGTTTTTTGCTTTGAATATTAAAGCATATCAAAAAGAGTAATTGAATCTCTTAGTAAAAATATTTGGTAATTATTATAGTATTGAAATAAACAAAGAATATTTAAAGATTATAATAAAAAAGTGTAGTTGAATTTAATAGCAAAAAAAAATAGTTTGTGTAAAAGAAAAAAAAATTAAAATACATTTGCAAAAAAAAATGATTCTTATTTATATATGATTTCAACAAAGAGTAGATCATATAAAAATAAAAGTAAAAATAAAAATAAAAATAAAAATAAAAAAACAATGAAAACACAGTTTCATTAGCTTAAACTGAATCTACCTTAAAGACAACTTCATTCTTTTTATCTTCATTTGATTCATCATCTACGCGTGATTTTGAAGACCTTATGGTTTCAACTTGAGCTATTGTATCATCACTATACATCTTTGAAGAGGTTTGTCCTTTGAGTATTTTTCTGAAAAGGTCGACAATACCATGACGTGATTCATAAACAGGATAAACGGTAACCACACCGACAGAAAAGAAGACCCAAAGAAATGTGACAATAATATAACCTCTAAAGAAATGTTTGGAAAAGATATATTTTGTAGCATACAATGGAATTGGGAATAAAATCAAGAAAAACAAAACAAAAATGGTAACAATAACACAACCAATGTTTCTACGACGAATCATAGTATAATCTTCTTCTTTTTCTTGTTCAAGAACTAATTCTGTCAATTCCTCACCACTCAGAACATTTGTTAATCCATGTTCCTTATCAAATTCTGAATTGTCATCTTGTTTAATGTCGGTTTTCCAAATGTTAAAATCAAAATTGGCTGGTTTAAGATAAACAATAATTGGAACAATAATAGCTGGAACACCAATAGCAACGGTATTACCAGCCGATAAAGCTTCATAGGTGTTTAATGAATCCAATGAAATAACACCAGATTGAGATTTTGCATAACCTAACCAGACACCAACTGAAATACCAGTTGAAATGGTTGTGCCTAACACCATTGCTAAACTTGACATTTTTTTCCAAAATAATGTACATCCCATTGGAATAATACAAACATTAACAATAATACCAATACAAGTTGTAATGAATGAAACATCAAAATTAGCTCTACCTAAGCCGATTGCTAATCCGATAACACAAACACTAAAACAAATGACAGCTGCATGTGTAACAAAAACTAATTTTTTACCAGTAGCTTGTGGATTAATATAAGCTTTGTAAATATCATAGGTCCATAATGAAGAAACAGCAACAGCTTCGGAAGAGTATGCAGCAGTACATGCCATAAATACCATCACTAAAACAGCGCCAGCACCACCTTTACCCATCAAAGTATAAGCAGAAATTGGTAAAACCAAACCATCATTTAATTGTTCTGCACTTAATCTATTTGGATAAGTTGGGAAATTTGGTGTAATTTCTAAAGCTCTACAAGCTAAACCCATAGTAGTTGCCAAAGCATAAGGTAATGTGAACCAACAAAGACCACCTAATGTATAACCAGTTAAAGCAGCAGCTGGATTTGCAGCAATTGCCTTTTGAAATAATTGGGAATCAACAGCAGCTGCCCAACCTGTACCAAATAAGATCAAACCAAATAAACCACCATTAACGGATCTAAATGTTAATAAAGATCCTTGATAATTACCAGCAACTGGATATAAGTTACCAGCTTCAACCAATAAATCATACATTTTACCAGGCGATCCAATAATAGGTGAAGTTGTGTAAGCTTTAAATAAGAATGTTAACATGATAACAAAGATAATGACAACGTGAGTCCAATCTGTTAAAAATGTTGCCTTAATACCACCCATTAAAGTATAAATGATAACAAACAATGGTAACAAAACGGTTGAACCTTCTTTGCTAACACCGGTAATATTTGAAAAAACTGAAGCACCATTAATCAATAAATTAGCAGTATAGAATAATTGTTGACCAAAAGAATAAGCACACATTGTTAAATGTGCGGCTTTACCGTATCTTACACGAACTATTTCTTGGAAAGTATGAGCATTAGGAGCTTTACGTTTTAATTCAATAGCTGCAACTGCAAAGATGATAATTTGAACACAAGCACCAGCACCATACCACCATGCAGCTGAAATACCTAATAAATAAGTATCAGTACATGAAAGTAATAAAGTTGAACCAATGGTCCATGAAGAAACGACCGCGCTGGCAATTAGACCTGTTTTAATAGAACGTTTAGCTGTTGAAAGCATTTCAGAATCTTGAACTTCATTGTTGTATTTGGCCAATATCCAAGAAAGTGTAATCATACCAAGAGCAAAAGCAGCTCCTACACCGATAATAATACCCCAACCAACACTTTGAGAAAAAAATTGAATTTGACTTGTTTCTGTCATTATTAGTTATTTATTGAGAATGTGAATTAAATATTCAACTTGATGACTGAATTGAATATTAAACGGTAGAAAAAAAAAAAGAAAATGGAGAGTTTTTCAAATAAAAAAGATGTCAAAGAAAATAAGATATATAAATCAGTGGAATAAAATCAAGAACAAGGTGAGATAAGGGTACCTATGAAAGAATTGAAGTATGGGTCGATAGATATCAGGCTTCGATAAAAAAACATTTCAAAAATAATTAATTACGATAAGGAATTTATCTGACACTGTAAAATCTACCATTAAAAATTATTGAATCTATAATTCATGGCGGATTTTTTTTTTGATAATGAATATGAGATACAAAGCGAAGATAAAAAGATAAAAAGATAAATCAAACTCAGATAAGACTATTACGGAAGTTGATTCTTAGCGGGAAATCAAACCAATTGTCGCAAATTGATTGTTTAGAATTAAGGGAGAATCAAAAATATAGTGACAACAATAACAATTTTGACAGAATTGGCGGAACAGTATGTAAATATAACAAAAATAAAAAGAAAAAAAAAGTGAGAAATCGCCGAATCCCGTTAAGAAAGTACTTTCTTGGATTGAGCGGGGAGGTAGGGGTGTGTTATGCGTACTAGAGCATTAGAATATCTTGTATAAACCAATATTCCTTCGAGAGTTACAAATATTTTTTTTGTTATGTTTTGACTAGTAATTGTGCCTAGTTATACCTAATTATATTGTATTCCTATATAGAATATATAACTGATCGAATTCACCGACAACAAATACATACAATAACTCATACGGCTTAACATATAACATAAAAGGGGGAAAATGTAATTTTTCTGTGTGCGGCTCTTTTTTTGCTTTTTGTTTTTTTGTTTTTATCGGGTTTCTTATCAAGATCTTCTTATCTTTAACTTTAATTTTGTAATATTTCAAATTTAAGTTTTACAGCTTCTTAGCGGTATGTTATATGATAATACTATTGATATAAACATATATCTATGATATAAATGACGTAACTTATAGGTTTAGAGGGCTTGTATATGTTGATTATTCTCGAATTCTCATATCATAGCGGTTATTGAATAACACTTCTCAATCTGACGAATTCTGCCCTATCATTTTTAATTTTAGATAAATTGTAGTCTCATTTTTTTAATCTTTTCTCTTGCTCTAAAAGTATTTGATTTTTTCAATTTCATCCCTCTTTGTTTTTTTTTTTAGTTACTTACTTTTTTTCTCTTTTATTCTGAACTTCTCAAACAAAGCATACACAACTAAGATGGAATTTACCAATATTAAACGTGTTTTGATTGCAAATAGAGGTGAAATTGCATCACGTATAATTAAAACATGTAAAAAATACAATCTTGTTTCAATTGCAATATATTCCAAGGAAGATATTGAATCTTTACATGTCGCACAATCCGACATTGCAATTCAATTGGATGGTACAGGAGCGAATGCTTATATTGATATCGATCAGATAATAAAAATTTCCATTGATAATAACGTTGATGTTGTCATTCCTGGTTATGGGTTTTTATCTGAAAATGCATTATTTGCTGAAAAATTGGCTAAAAATGGTATTTCATTTGCTGGTCCTTCAGCTGAATCTGTTGAAAAATTTGGTTTGAAGCATTTAGCAAGACAAATTGCAATTGATTGTGATGTTCCTGTTGTTCCGGGTACTGATTTAATTAGTGATGCTGATAAATTATTAGAAGCTTGTAACAATATTGGTTATCCAGTTATTTTGAAAGCTACTGCCGGTGGTGGTGGTATGGGCTTAAAAGTTTGTAGATCTCCTGATGAAGTTAAGACAAACTTTGCAGAAGTTCAATCTAGAGGTGCCTCTCTTTTTTCAAATGCTGGTATATTTGTTGAAAAATATATTGAAAATGGTCGTCATATTGAAGTCCAAATTTTTGGTAATGGTTTGGGTGATGTTGTTTCTTATGGTGAAAGGGAGTGTTCCATTCAACGTCGTCATCAAAAGGTTATTGAAGAATCACCAAGTCCTTTTGTTGAATTCTTAGGTAAACAATATGACCTTAGAAAACACTTAACATCTTGTGCACGAAGACTGGCATCTTCTATTAATTATAAATCTGCTGGTACTGTTGAATTTTTAGTTGATGATGATACTGGGAAATTTTATTTCTTAGAGATGAATACAAGATTACAAGTTGAACATGGTATTACTGAATTAGTTTACAATGTTGATCTTGTTCATTTTATGCTTTTACAATCTGACTGTGAAATATCTGGTACTGGTCTTGATGTCAATTTATTAAAATCAAACTTGAAATTCAATGATTCAAATGTTGAAATCCCTAATGGTCATGCAATTGAAGTTCGTGTTTATGCTGAAAACCCTATCAGAAATTTTGCGCCATCTCCTGGTATTTTACATTATGTTGAATTTCCTGAAGAAAATCCAAAAGATAAAGATTATATTATTAGAATTGATCATTGGATTGAAACAGGTGGTAAAGTTTCTCCTTATTTTGATCCTTTATTGGCTAAAGTTATGGTTTGGTCACCCGAAAGAACATCCACTAATATCGTCAATGTTTTAAAGGATATTAAAATTCAAGGTCCAATTAATAACATTGAATATTGTATCGACATTCTTGAAAGTGAAAATTTTGAAACTGGTTTTACTTTGACAAGTTTCTTGGATACATTTGATTTTAAACCAAATTTGATTGAATTTGAAGAGGCTGGAAATTATACAACTGTTCAAGATTTACCTGGTCGTCCAGACGTTAGACATGGTGTTCCAAGATCTGGTCCTGCTGATGATTTATCTTTACAACTTGCTAATATCATTGTTCAAAATGATAAAGATATAGAAGGTTTGGAATTCACAATGAAAGGTCCAGTTTTGAAATTTCATGCATCTGCAATTGTTTCGTTTGTTGGTGCAGAATTCGATATTTTGTTAGATAATTCAATTAAATTACCAATGTTTACAGAATTATTTATTCCTCAAGGATCTGTTATTGATGTTGGTGAAGTTTCTGGAAAATCTTCCAAATGTTATATGGCTATTAAAGGTGGTTTACCTGGTGTTGCTACTTATTTGGGATCCAAAAGTTGTACACCTGCTATTAGTTTAGGTGGTCATCAAGGTCGTACCTTTTTACCGGGTGATTGTTTAGAAATTCAAACTTGTGATATTGTTATTGATTCTTTTAGAACAGGTTATAAATTACCAAAAGGTTTGATTCCAAAATATAATAAGGAAGAAGTTGTTGTTCGTATGATAAGTGGTCCTCATGATACTCCAGACATTGCATCAGAAGAAGGTTTGGAAACAGTTTATTCATTTCCATATAAAGTTAATTTTAATTCCAATAGGGGTGCAATAAGATTAGATGGGCCATCTTTTGAATTTAGTAGATCTAATGGTGGTGATGGTGGTGGTCACCCAAGTAATGTCCTTGAATATCCTTATCCATGTTGTGGTCTGAGTACAGTTGGTTCCATTATGGTTTTATTTGGTATTGATGGTGCAACTTTATCTGGTTTCACATGTATTTCTGTTCCTTCTCAAGTTGATTTTAGAAGATTTGGTCAAGCTGTTGTAAATGGTGTTGTTAAATTTAAATTGATTACATATTCTGATGCGATTAAATTGATCAGACAAAGATTAAACTTTTTGGAAATTGCAACAAAGAGACCAATGTATGTTGAAGATGATACTTTTGAAAAATATGATGAGCTCTCAAGTTATGAAATTATTGAATCAAAATTGGGTAGATTTTTATATCAAAGGAAAGAATCTGGGGAATTGCCATCGGTTTCATTTAGACAAGGTGGTGAAAATATGATTGTTATTGACTTTGGTACTACTAAATTTTCATTATTTAATAATGGTCGTCAATATGTTTTGTCTATGGAAATTGAAAAGAAATTAAAAGGTATGTATAATTCAATTGAATGTTCTTCCGGTGCAATGTGTGTTACATTTGATCCATTGAATGTTGATCGTGATAGTTTATTAAAACACTTGATTGAAATTGAATCATCCATTCCAACAATTGAAAAATTGAAAGTTCCTTCACGTACTTTTAGATTACCTGTTTGTTTTGCTCACAGTGCTTTGGATAACTGCTTAAAAAGATACATGCATTCACAAAGGCCACATGCTCCATATTTACCTAGTAATATTGAATATTTGATGAAGGCTAATTGTATTGATACCATTGAGGAATTCAAGAATTATATTATTGGTAAACCAGAAATTGTTGTTGCTGTTTCATTCTTATGTGCCAATCCACTATTAGTTAACATTGATCCAAGATCTAGATTTTTGACTTCAAAATACAATCCTGCTCGTACTTCAACTCCTCAAGGTGCAATTGGTTCAGGATCAGTTTCTCAATCTATTTATTCGGTTGAATCTCCAGGTGGTTATATGATATGGGGTGTGACATTACCAAACTGGTATTGGGATACATTCTGTCGTATTCATGATCGGCCATGGCCATTGGAAAATTTTGATCAAGTTGTTTATTATGAAGTCAGTGAAAAAGAATTAAGTGAGTTGAATAATAAATTTTTAACTAAAAGATTAAAATATGAAGCTGAAGAAGGTGAATTTGATTTTGCAGAATATTCCAAATTCTTAAAATCTATTGAGGGAGAAACTAAGGAACTTCAATCCAGAAAGAGAAAGGCGTTTGAAGTATTGATTCAAGA
The DNA here is from genome assembly GCA_030574275.1 of Pichia sporocuriosa. Classification (NCBI taxonomy): domain Eukaryota; kingdom Fungi; phylum Ascomycota; class Pichiomycetes; order Pichiales; family Pichiaceae; genus Pichia; species Pichia sporocuriosa. The sequence continues at coordinate 50,872 of JAJMES010000212.1, forward strand.
AGAAATTGAAGATCAAAAGCTTTGGGCTGAGGAAAAAGAATTCGCAAAGGCATCTAAAGGATCTGCTGATGACTTGTTGACTGATCCAAATGCTATAAAATTGATTGCAACTATGCCAGCAAATGTGTTTAAATTTAATTTCAAAAAGGGTGATGAAGTTTCATTGACTGATATTATAGTCATTCTGGAGGCGATGAAAATGGAAATTCCAATGAAAATTATTGATAAGAAGGCAGCTCCAGATTCTAAATACAAAATTTTAGAACACATGGTTGATGAGGGTGATGTTGTTAATCCAGGTGATACAATTTCCATTTTAGTGAAAAAACCATAAGTATTTAAAATATAATTTTTTTTAGTAATGTCTATAGCAATTTTTTAATGACAGTTTTATTTCATAAATTATTAAATAAATTTTTAACGATAAAAATTTTGAAGATTACAAAATTCATTTGAGACGTTCAGATAAACGTTGTGTATCTTAAATTACGACGAGAAATAGATGTTATTAAAATAATATAAAAAACTATAAAATTTTATTCATTTTTGGCGTTTAATTCATTGATGGCCTTTCTAGCAGCCTTAATGTTTCCTAGAGCGGTTGGCATATCAGAGTGTAGACATAACAAAAATGGATTTTTGCCGAAATTCAATGCAACGTCTTTGTTATCAAAGGATGTAATTTTGTCAAAAGTACCAGCCTCAATCACCGAATCATAAATAATTTCCGGATTTTTTTGCCTGGATTGTTGAACAGAAACCAAATTACCTCCGACACTCCAATCGACATCAACATATAATTCTTGGATCAAATCAACACCCATTTCTTTTGCAATCTTTTCATATGTATGATTCTTAGCACCGACAACAGGAACTTTAAAAACTTTTGCGGCCCTTAAAACAGCCTTCATAACTTCAACATCTCTAGCAACATAAAAATAAAGTTCACCATGTGGTTTAATATGGTTTAATGGCATATTTTCAGCATCCAAGAAAGCTTTCAATGCACCTGTTTGATACATAACCATATTATAAATTTCATCAGCTGGGATATCCCATTTTCTTCTACCAAAACCCATCCTATCAGGTAAACCTGGATGTGATCCAACCTTAACATTATTATCCTTTGCCAATTTAACCATATCCTTCATTATGTTATAGTCACCAGCGTGGAAACCACAAGCTATGTTGGCAACATCAATCAATGGCATAATCTCTTCATCAGGTCCCATCTTGTATTTACCAAAACCTTCGCCCATATCACAGACAATTTCATATTTGGACATGTATTTGGAATTCAATTCTGCAGAACCGATAAGTTCACTTTCTACCATTTTTTTTTCTTTATTTTTCTTCTGTTTGGTTTGCTTAATGCTTGTCCAATTTTAAAAAATATTAAGAAAAATCCCTAACATACAACAAGAAAAGAAGAATTTCATATAACCTGCCTTTTGCAGAGAAAGACAGACCTATAGTAATAAGCTCAATAGTAACATTGAAAACTGCTTGTGAAAGCCGGTTCCATTGATAAGAAAACATTAAGATAAGCGGAATTGGGTCCAAAATCCGATTTGCACTATTTAAGCGGGGGTTAAAATTCGTTAGCGGGTTCGTTAACTCCTAAAGATAAGAAAATCCTGTTTTAACGGGTTTTTTAATGTTTTTTTCGCACTTGCTGAAGAATTGACACACAGCAGCAAAGAGATAACAAAGGAAAGGAAAAAAAAAGGACCGTGCTTTTTACGATATAGTAGATTTGAATATAGGGTTCAAGAGAATAAACATCAAGTTTTTTTATTTCTTAAAGATTGGAATAAAAACAGAAAAAAAAAACAAAAAAAAAATGACATAATAGGTGGGAAATAACACATGGCAATGTGTTTGAAAACATCTTTAATGACCAAGAATTTGTTGTTTTCTACTCGGCCGTAAATGGTATTTGCGCCCAATGGAATAAAGTATGCGCCGATTAATGTCCATGGGATCAATTATATTAGTAAGTTATGAACGAGTGGTTTCTTGTAGTCCTTTGAAGACGTGATATAACTATTATGTTTTGGTGTGGCTCTAACATTTTTTTTGAATGTACCGCTAGCCTGAATTGTTTTCTTTCTTAAAGTATTGTGACCGACAATTTCTTTGTCTTCCAAATATACGTATTACAGGTCAGCTTTGAATAGATACCCGCTAACATAGTTGTTCTTTTGTTAGCGGGATAAGGATTATGTCGTCAGACCTGCTGACAAGGATATTGTTTTTGATCATTTTCCGTGGGGGCAAACTAAATGACGACTTTCAAATATATATGGTTTTAGAGTAATCATACAATATGATTTTAAATAGTAGATATTAATATATCAATATTTTATTGGTTACGTAAAATAAAATACAACATTTTTTAATGAAATTTTATACAGAGAAAATAAAATACAAAAATGAAAAGCAAAACCTAAAGTAAAACGAAACGAAAAAGAAAAAGAAAAGGAACAAAGCAAAAATATAAATAAAACGAAAAAAAAACAATGTAAGCCTGATTTAAATTACTTAGATATCAAATATTTCAACACTTACACCAGAATAATCTGTAGCAGTAACAACACACCAAGCAGCACCTTCGGAATCTGCTTGTTGAGAGTTGCTTACTTTGTTTAAACCATAAGTATTTGGGTTGATTTCACATGTTCCACCATTACACTTTGATGGATCATCACACTTTAATCTGATACCAAAATTTGGATTTGAATCTTTGAATGGACTTGAATCATCAACATAAATTGGATTCCAACCAATTTTAGCATAAGTATTTCCGTTATTATCCATGTTGAAACCAGCAACATATGGAGACCAATTACCATATGGATTACTAGTTGAACCCCATCTACAACCATCCTCAACGGAAACACCTGGTGGATTAATATAAAAATGACTTGCAGTGCTTGCCCAATAGTCAGTACCTGGAACTGCTAAATCACTTTCACTACCATTTGAAACATCAGTTGGAATTAACATTGCTTCATTTCCTGGTAAAACAGTTTGACAAAATGCAACATTACTATTTGCTTGATTAGAAGCTTTAGCAGTACCTTTACCTTTATAACAATAATCATGATCACTAATTGGTTTACTTAGTTGACCATTTGCATCACACCATAATCCACCATCTTGAGAACCTGGATAAGTATATGATGTAACAGCTGGATTCCATTGACCCATGAGATAACCTGGTTGACAAGCATATTGACAATAAGAATTTGCCTTACAAGGACCATCTTGAGCCCAACCTTCAGAATTTGCAACTTTTGTGTTAAAAACAGCAACCATACCATCATCGTTTGGGAATGAACAAGTGATATCACGCTTGTGTTGATGATGATAATGAGCTGGAGCTGCAGTTGATTCTGTGAACAACGAAGATAAAACAATTAAAGAGAGTGCTTTGATAGAGAACATTTTAAATAAAAGAATGAATGAATATTGATATTTTTTTAAAAAAGAATAAATGAATGAATGAATATTTTTTTTTTTTGAACCGAAAAAACGAAAGAAAATATGTACTTTGAAAATTAAAAAGAGTGAAAAAAGTTTAAATTTCTTTTGCTTCTGATATACGAATAAAATTATGAATAGAAAATACAAGAAGGGTACGATGATGTAAAGGGCAAAATAAATATGAGGAAGAGATCAATATTTATACTTAAAACTTGACTGGAGGGGATCAAGATACTCCATAATAGAAAATTGCTTGAAAAAAAATCAAAAAAAAAGAAAAGAAAAGAAAAAGAAAAGAAAAACGTCACAAAAAGAAACGGTAAACCGAAAATACGAAAGACTCCGATGCAAAAAAAAAATGAAATGACGAAATGAAAAAACAATAAAAAAAATGAAAAAACAATAAAAAAAAATGAAAAAAATGCAAGAAAATGACAAAATAAGTGGAAACGGCTGATGCCAAATTGAAAATTTCTGCTCCGTTTCTTTTTTTTTTCTTTGTTCCGGAGTTTGAGAGTGATCTAGACTCAATAAACTATAGTTTCTAGACCTCGGATTAATGCATTTTTTTTCTTTTTTTTTTTTAATAACATTTCCCAATATGGTTATATTATGAAATTCAAAAATCTTATAAGAAAATTATTTGAAATGGTTAACAGATTTCGTAATTTGAGAGTTTGATTTATTCAGATAAGTTTAAGAAATTTGAAGAAATGTTATTTTAAATAATTAATTAGTTAATTACTATAGAGGAGAACTGCTAAACTTTACTAATTATGATTTAAGATTTAAGATTTAAATTTTGAATTTTAAATTTTAAATTAAATGGTATAGAATAAGCAGTGTATATTTTATTACCAGAATAACACTATTTTGTAACTGATATGAAACAGATCAAATGTAGGCTTGGTTTGAATTGAAGGAGAGTAAAAATAAAAAATTAAAAAAAATGAAAAAAGAAAGTCTAGAACTTTTTTAATTACTTTATATTGGTGTACGGGTTAATAGACGTATTAAAAAATTAATTTTTTTTATTTTTTTCATTTTTTTCATTTTTTTTAGTTTTTTTCTTTTTTTCTTTTTTTTTAGTTTTTCTTTCCTAATAGAAAATAAATTTCGAGAAAATCAAATGTCGCTTTATATCGTCAAATCAAGAATTAGCATATCTGTTTAAACTATAAAAAAAAAAAAAAAAACATAGTACATCTTTATAATAAAGTACGATGGTTATACAAACTGAATTTTTAAAATATGGTAATGGATTATCTAGACAAATAATTAAAAAATATAGTATTTTCCCAATTGATAATATAGGACATTCTTGTTTGGAAAAGAAAAGGTTTATATTAATTCATGGTGGTGCTTGGCGAGATCCTAATAATACATGTGCTGATTTTGATAAATTTGTAGAATATTGGAATCAACTAGTGGATGATGATGCTGATAGTGGAAATAAGCATGATATTATCATATACAGTATTGATTATCAATTATCCAGTGATATTCAATTTCCAGTTATATTAATTGAAGTTTTAAAAGCCTTGGAAGTAATCAATTTAGATTCATTTGATAATGAAGATGATTGTGAAAATATACAATTTTGCATAGTTGGACATTCAGTTGGTAGTACATTTATAACACAAATTTTTGAATACGAAAAAATTTTAAATAAATCAACTGGTACAATGGGTTCATATAAATATAAATTACCAATTATTAATAAAGCCATTTTTATGGATGGAATTTACAATATTCAATTAATGTTAGAAGAATATCCTCAATATGATTTTTTCGTTAATGAAGAATTTGGTAGTGTTGATAATGGTATACAATTGTGCAATTCTGTTGGAAAAAATGACAATATGTTTCCAAAAGCTTACAAAGAATTAAAAAATATTATTATATTACATAGTTTAAATGATGAATTGTTATCATTAAAACAACCAGATAATTTTAAAAATTGGCTTGAATTTAATGGTGTAAAAAAAAATGGAAAAGAAATTATTGATGTTATATATGATGATTTCGGTGAACATAATGAAGTTTATCAAAACGAAAATGTTGCCAAAATTTTGTTTGATAAAACTGTTAGATGAATAAATGAATAGATTGAGATAAATAGATAGATATATAGGTAATTTAAAAAGAAAAAGGAAAGAGAATGATCACGTGATCGGTTTTTTTTTTTTTGCAAATATGATTCAAATCATTTAGTTAATGATTCATAAAAAAAAAAATTCTCTTCTTGAAACGCGGGGAAATTTTTAAATACAAAAAAAATTTAAGTTCAAACTCCGAATATTATTTGAATCTCCGAATATCAAATTCGGAGACGCGACGGTTGAAATAAAGAAAATAAAAAAGTAAAGAGAAAAATTGAGAAAATCAAGAAAAAAAATTTTAATTTCGCCACCACATTACTATTACTACTAGCTTGCCCCCCTTTTTTGAGTAGCATATTTACTCGCGAAATGTCACTCTCAAAGGGTTTCCTGATGGTGTTGATGTTTAAATTTTATGTTTCTGCTCAGTTGTTTATTTTTTATTATTGTTTGATTGTTTTATTTTAATTTTACTTTCTTTTTTTTTTTGTTTCTTACCTTTTCTTTCTTCTTTTTATATTTTTATGGTTACATTGATTATCACATTTAAAAAAAAAAAAATTGTACTGATGATTTGGTTATTTTTTTAATTACAATCTTTATTCTTGTAGTTGATATTGTAAAGGATTTTTATGGCTTTATCCTATTTTTAAGGTCTTGATTTACTACATTTTTTTTTATTACATGTCATATATATAACTGTACTTTTTGTTTTTTTTTTCGACTTTTCTTAAATCCCAATTGTAATAATAAAAACAAACGGTAATATTACTTTCAAGTTTGCCATTATCACCCACCTCAAATTCACGCAAATATTTTCTCCTTATTCCCCAACACTTGATTGCGTCTGTCGTCTTGTGTCAGATACCCTCTCTTTTCGAAAATATCCTCTCACACTTTACCCTTTCCATTCCACATCACTCCCTCTCTCTCGTCCTCTTTCTCTCTCACTCTCTTTCTCTCTCTCTTCTTCTCTTTCTCTCTCTCACTCTACATTCTTGCCCTTTAATTTAAAACTGTTAGTATTTATAAATATTCACGAAAAAATTGATCTGATTGATTTATCAAAATAAATTCTTCTTTGATCTACAAATCCTGTGTACTACATTCGAGAATAATATTTGGTACAGGACAATTACATTATTTTTTAACAAAATTATTAAAAAAAAAAAAAGAAAAGGGATCTTTATCTTGTCAAAATAGATCTATTTGTTAAAAGGTAAAAAAAAAGAATCAAAAAAACCAAAATATTTTTTAATTTAGGCAACGATTTTTTTTTTTCCTCCTCACACCACACAAACAAATATTTACACCCAGTCTTCTTCTTTAGTTGTTAACTTTAAATTTTAGAGTTAATCAAACATTCGTTCAGTTCTATAATCGATATCTTATTTATTCATTTGATTACGATCTAATAAAGGTATGTTTAATTTTTATCATTAATATTTCTTACTATATTTTTGATTATTTTTTTTTTCCTTACATTTTTTTTTTTCTTTTTTACTTTTGTTTTTTTGCATTTTGTCTCCTTAGAATTTGAAAATGATTTTACTTATGAACCAAAAAAATACTAACTATTTACATAAAAATTGCATTCAAACTTAAATTGAGAACAATTGAAACAAATTCAAAGAATCAAAAAATCAGAAATCAGACAACCTAAAAACTAATTTTGGACTAGTTTTTTTTTTATATTTGTTGAAAATAAAATTAATTTCAATTTCATTTTTTTTCTTACAATTTATCAAAATATCCAAATTAAAATAAATCTTAATAGAATAACTTCATTCTTACCATTTAAATTTGGATCTATTATGGTATATTCAAAACAGTTAAGAAAATTTAGAAAATCGAGAATTTTTTGAAAATTGGGAAAAAAAACCAGCGACGATCGTCGTTGTTGTTGTTTTTTTTCTTTTTTTTTTTAAAAAAAAATTTTCTTTTTTCAAAATTTCTTTTTTTGTTCTTTTTAAAGATTTTCCAGCACTGCCGGAGCTGGAAGTGAAGGATATAAATTGGAAAAATGGAAGAATGGAAATAAAAGTGAAATTGATTCTTATAATTTGATTTTTTGATTTCTGATTTTTTATTGTTTGGTCAAATTTGTTTTAATCTTCATTCTGAATACTTAGTTTGTCTCTCTTTACAAGCAATTTTCTTTTCCCCCCACCCCCCCTTTTATTTTTTTTTGATACAGTAGAGCTTAAGTTTCAATTCAGAGATCACATTTCAATTTGTTTTCTTCATAGTCGAACTTTCATTTGCACATTTGTTTCCAATTTTTAACCTGTATACTATTATTTTGACTGGATTTATTTTCAATTGAATATATATATTTATTTATATATATATATATATATATCTCATTTCTTGGTTTCGATTCATTTCATCATTTTATTTTATTTCAGTTCGGTTTATTCCTTTATTTTATTTTCATATTTCAAAGTCTAGTATTATAGTCATCATTTGTATCTTTATTTTATTCAATTTGTCTTATTAATCAATATACCAGTAAGATATTTAGAATTACCTTGTTATTATTAGTCAAACTATACTACATTATATTATTGTTTAATTATTTTATTTGTATCATATTATTATTCAAATCATTTTTTTTTTGAAAAAAAAAAAGGGGACTAAAAATAAAAAAAAAAAATAAAAAACACATAGTTAGAAATAATTATGTCTGATCAAGCTACTCTTTCTTCATTTGAAGATTCAATTTCTCAAATTAATGCCAATACGACGGCAACTACAACTCCACCGATGGGAGAGTTTTCGAAACAATCCAATTCAACAAATAATGTTAATCCAAAATCTATTTTATCAAATACTGTTAATATTGATGATTTTGATTCCTTACCTGGAGTTTTAAGCTCTTTAAATTTGGATGAAAATTCAATGTTTTCATCCAAATTTAAAAATGTTGGTAATCCTTCAACTCCTCCACCAGATTGGAAATCAATGAATTCTTGGTCTAATAATAACACATCAACTTTTGGTGGTTTTTCAACAATTTCTGAATTACAATCTATTCCTTCTGCTAATACTATTAATAATAATAATAATAATAATAATAATGGAAATACAAATCACCAACATTCTTCATCTGCTTCATCTTCTTCTGTTTCCAAAGATGAAACAGTTGATAATCAAAGTACTCCTTTTAATACATCGATGCTTTTACAATCATCCCAACTTGGATCTTCTAATAATTATGCCAATAATAATAATTCAAGAAATAGTTCTTTTATTTTACCTGATAATCAATTAGATTCTTATTTATTTGAACAATCAATCACTAATACTCCAAATTCTTCTTCAATTTTAACACCAAATAAATCTAAAAATCCTGTTTTTAATACTCCAATTTTAGAGGAAACTTCAAGAAGATTAAATTATAATTTAAGTTCCCCTAATAATCAATTCAATCAATTAAATAATGATGTTAATGATAAAAATAGTGATGTTCCATCAACCAACTCAGATATTTCTTCTGCTTTGCATCCTGCACTAAATAATGATATATTATCTAGTACTGTTGCTGGTGAATCTTTAGGTATGGGTATCACCCCAATAATTAATTCAAATGATCTTAATGTTAATGTTAATCCTTCAATATTTGGTAATTATATGCCTAATCAATTTGGATTTTTAAATTCTGCTCCAACTCCTCCACTAAATGGATTGCAAACAAATTTAATTAATTCGAGTCCATCAAATTTAAATTTAATTCCAAATCAAATGAATTTAAATGTTCATCCTCAAATTCATCCTTCTTCTTTTATGTCATCTCCTCCACCATCAAATTATCAATCGAATTTATTATCACAAAATTATACTTATGATAATTCAACTAAATCTTTCCAAGATTTAAATAAGAATATGATTATTAATGATGCTTCTAATATCTCCAATGATTGTGACGTCACTAATAATATCAAAAGTAATAATTCTAACAGCCAAAATCACAATAACAATAACGATAATAATAATAATAACAATTCTAATAATAATAATAATAATAATGTTAATGGTGTAAATCATCGTAATAATTTAAGTTTGAATTCCACTGCTAATGTTCATAGAAAACATACGTCAAATAACAGACGTGGTGAAGATGCTTCTAGATTTGTTAATGCAACATTAAATGATTTTGTTAATGAAATTTATTATTTATGCAAAGATCAACATGGTTGTAGATTTTTACAAAGACAGCTAGAATTAAATGGTAGTGTTGCATCAACTAAAATTTTTAATGAGATTCAATTGAATGTAATTGAATTAATGATTGATCCATTTGGTAATTATTTAATTCAAAAATTATTGGAAAGAATTGATGATAATCAAAGAACTACGTTAGTTAGAAATGCATCAACTCAATTTGTGAGAATTGCATTGGATCCACATGGTACAAGAGCTTTACAAAAATTGGTTGAATGTATTTCTACTGAAACTGAATATCAAATTATTATTAATTCATTATCATCTTATGTTGTTTTATTAAGTAGAGATTTAAATGGTAATCATGTTATTCAAAAATGTTTACAAAAATTACCACCAAATTATTGTAATTTCATATTTGATGCAGCTTGTCAAAATTGTGTTAAAATTGCCAAACATAGACATGGTTGTTGTGTTTTACAAAGATGTTTTGATCATGGTACACCTGCACAATGTGAAAAATTAGCTTTGAAAGTTGGTGAAAATTGTGTGGAATTAAGTATTGATCCTTATGGTAATTATGTTGTACAATATGTCTTGAGTATGGAAGAAAATAGATTAAGGATTCAAAATGATCCACAATCTGTAAACAAAATTCCTGATACTTCTAAATCAATTGATTTCATAATTACTTCATTAGCTTTAAACTTAACGAAGTTGTCAACCCATAAATTTGGTTCTAATGTTATTGAAAAATCTTTACGTATTCCAACTTTATCACCTGTTCTAATTCAAGAATTAATGAAAAATCCTGAAGGTTTGAAATTATTGTTACATGATGCATATGGTAATTATGTCTTACAAACTTCATTGGATGTTGCAGATGATTCAAGTTTCAAAGAATTAAGTGAATTATTAAAACCATTCTTAAATGACGTTCGTAATACTCCTCATGGTAGAAGAATTTTGTCAAAATTGATTAGTAGAGGTGGTAACGCTGCAATTTTTAATGGTACTGGCTCCAACACTAATGGCAATTTGTTAACAAGTGAATCATTTGAAAATGGTAATTACGATAATCAACGACAATCACAAAATCACCACCAGCATCAACATCACAATAATGGTCGTCGTCACAGTCATAATAATCACGGTCCTAATAATTCCCATCAAAATCAGAATAATAATAATAACAACAACAACAATATATATAATTCGGGATATCATATGGGGAACAGGACCGGATATAACGTATCTGCTAATAATAACAACAATGCTAATAACAGTAAGGCTATAAACCAAATGACCAGATTTGGTTACTGAAAAAAAAAGTAGAATAGAGGCGAATTTAATAGTTTTCAAAACTTATAGTGTATATCTAATTTTTTATGTTGATTAATTTTTTGTTTTTTGAATTTTTCTAAGTTTTATGAGTTTCCTGTTATAAATTTTTATATATTATTTTTATAGTCATTTTTTTTTATGTTTTATAGTCATTTTTTTTTATGTTATGTTACTATTCATCTTTTATTAACTTATTGTATATATCTAAATGTGTTATTGAGCATAATTTCTTTTTTATATATTAACATCAAAATACCAAGGGAAATTGAATCAATAGTACTAAGGTTGTCTACTTGCTGCATTTTAAAATAAAATACATATTTGTTTACACATTAGCTTACTCAAATTGAATTGCATAATTTGTATCGTAAATCAAGATAAAGAATAACACAATTTTTTTTTTAAGAATATAATATTCAGACCAAGATAAAAGTTTTAAACAATCTTGAGTCTTATAATTCTATGGAGATGTTTTCTTGATATACAAAGAAACGACATATGACTCTACAATTCGATCTTCATGCTTAATAATGACACTGTTTAAAATTGTCAAAAATAGTTGATGCAAAACTAATGACTCCATTTTCTCAACCGGATGTTCTCATCAACTTTTTGATTAACTTTCCTTCCACCATAAAATTTGACGCTTTGTTACAATATTAAAATGTTGATGATGATAATTATAAAATAAACAACAGCGTACACTGCTCTTGTTGAGTTCAATAGGAAAAAACTGAGCAGATGATTTATCTAATGTACTAAACCTAAAATATATTTCCCTTAAGGTTTACTATTGTCATTTAATTAATTTTTCAAAGTTTTTTCTTTCTTTAAATGTCTTTGAAAATTGTACCTATCTTTAATCTTCATACCACAAGGGACGTTATAAAACTGAAAAAAAAAATTATTTTTTTTAGAAAAAAAACGTGAATCAGTAATACATTATTATTTGAAAACTGCACCATTTTTTTTATGGACAGATATGCTTTATAAACTAATAGAAAAATAAAATTTTTTTTAATCCAAAGTCACGTGATTAGTAGGAGAAACAAACATAAAATATTGTGAAGAGTTTTTTTCATAACAAATTCCGATATAGTGTAACGGCTATCATGGTCCGCTTTCACCGGGCAGACCCGGGTTCGACTCCCGGTATCGGAACTTTTCTTTTAAGCCTGGTTAGCTCAATCGGTAGAGCGTTTGACTCTTAATGATCTATTAAATTAATAGCAATCAAAAGGCTGCGGGTTCGAGCCCCGCATCGGGCTTATATTTTTTTGCCTTATTCTTTTTGGATAAGAAATAAAAGTTGGTCTCAAGAATTTCAACAAAAAAAGGTTTGAAACACTAATTTTTTTAAGAATTTATTTATTATTTACATATTCATCAGTTTTTAGGTAAAAGCTTAATTTAAATAGGTAAAAGGATCTACTATATTATGTGGATCAATACTTAGTCTCTTCCATGTGGAGATATGTCCATTTGAAGTATTAATGGAAAATACACGTATAGTACGATAAAATCCAGGGTATCCTGCATAACCGCCAAATCCAGCACCACCACCATAACATAAATGAACATCTTCATTTGTAAAACAAAAGTCGTTACAGTGATCATGACCGACAGATACAAGTCTAACTCCTGCACTTTTCAATACATGAAACATTCCCGAGTTAATGTTGGATGAAGTGACACTTTCACGATGAGTTCCTTGATATGAACCCTTTTCAGACTTATCAATATTTCTATATTCAAAAAGAGGTATATGAAAAAAGGCAAGTTTTATAGCATTTGGTGTGTCTGCGTGTGAGTTTGAAAGGTTGCTAATAAACTCTTTCTGATCATCCTTAAACCAATCGTATCCAACAGCTTTACCAGGTGCACGAGCATGTGAGTCTAACATGTATATAATTATTGAATTATTACCATTAACATCTTCAACAACTACTTCGTAATTTCCTACACCAGAAACATCTTCTGGTCCAGAATGTGATACTGAGTATGGTAGCTTTTCAACCATGTCCATCAGTTGTTGTCTAGACATAGAAGCTAATTCATCATCATGATTACCGAAAACCAAAGCATAAGGAATTCTAAATCTAATTATTAAATTCAATATTTTTAACAATGCAGTTTCTGAATCAAACGATTCCTCTCCATAAATTTGATCACCAGTAAGCACCACTAGATCAGGTTTTTCTAACACTAATACATTGGCGACAAAATCAAGAGTCAATTCATCGGCTAAACAATTTTTAATTGGGTAGTCCAATGGAGGAAATGGATCTAGACACTTACCATAACCTGTAGATAAATGTAAATCTGCTAATTGAACAATTTTAAATTTTCCATGATCATCTGTTGTTAATTTTACTTGAGGTATAGATGGCCTTCTTTGACGTTTGAAATATACAAAAACTTCTTTATCATACTTATGAAGATCTTTCTTACGATAATCGTTGAAATTTATTCTAAATCCCATAGGGTTCTTATTTTTAACATTTATCATCAATGGATATGGATTTACCAATGACCAACCAGATGTATACCTAGAAAAACCTATACCAAAAAAAAAATTAACACTTGATAATGAATCACGATAAGATGTTGATTTTTTATACCAAAGTCCATAACCTGCATAAATATAACCCATTGACTTTAATGTTGATAGATCGGTAACACCATCGGCTTCAACGAATATTTCAAAAGGTAATTTCTTTGATTTTCCAAAATTTTTATTAAGTCCTTTAGCACTTTCATCTCGTTCATTTTCATATTCTTCATTATTAAATATGTAAAATTTGTCAATCGCAGGTATACTTGACCTTGACGCAATATCAAAAGAAAGTTTAATTTCATATGAATAAAGTGATGTAAAATATGATGTTCTAGCATATAAATCTTTTTCAATCTTATTCACCTGTAAGGATTGAATAATTTTATCATCTCCAGTTATTTCAATCAATTCTTTATAAATGTTATTTATGTTATCGGAACAACTTTCAAAAAACGCAAATGATGTACATGATTCAAATACAAAATCGACAAGTACAAATGGATCTTCTTTCATATTTTTTTCATTAAAACTATTGTCACGCATAGACATCGGCATCATATTAAAAACGGAATTTGAAGTTGAACTAGTTTCATCATTCTCATCCTTGAATATGAAATATATTGGTAAAAGAAAAAGAGCTGCCAGAGCATAAAATAAGATCCTAGAAATCTTTTTATTGAGAAACATTGTTTAATTTAAAAAAAACTATTGTTAGTCTTTAAGTAATGAAGGAATAAACAATCAATTTATTAAAAAATATTTTTCATCAAAAGTCAAATACCAAATATTAGATCAAATAAGAAAAAATGACTTAAGAAAAGAAAAAAAAGAAAAAAAAGAAAAAAAAGAAAAAAAAGAAAAAAAAGAAAAAAAAGAAAAAAAAGAAAAAAAAGGACAAAAAGGACAAAAAGGACAAAAAGGACAAAAAGGACAAAAAATAAATAAGCCTCGGTAACTCGCTAATTAAAAAAATAAAAAATGAAAAAAAGAAGGTTTTGATGATATCAATTCAATTCAATCCAATTACTTAGTTGATGTTGGTCGATGCCCACCAGTTTGTAGTAGTCCACCAGTTGATGTTGGTGATGAATTGTTACTGTTACCATTATTTTTTGTAGGAACAATTCTGCTATGTGGATGACATATCCGTGGATCATGTGGATCTACTAATTTGCCACCGAAATTCAATTTTGCTCCTTCCAACTCGTTATCTATATTCTTACTGTCATTTGTTACCATTATATTATTCTCTTGTACCATTATTAATTATATAATAACCCAACAATAATAAAATAAAATAAAATAAAATAAAATAAAATAAAATAAAATAAAATAAAATAAAATAAAATAAAATAAAATAAAATAAAATAAAATAAAATAAAATAAATTAATAAAAGATAAAAAAATTCATAACGCCATCCATTTTAATTTCAACAAGTCCACAGCTCGCCATCTTTGTACGTAATCAGCCTCAAAAACGTGCCTAAAAAATTCAACGGCCGTTTTATTATTTAATGCCTTTTCAGGTATACCAGGTTGTGCACGACCAGTTCCTATTTGGAATATTGCTTGCATTTGACTTAAATTAGGATAGGGATGTTTGCCTGTGTACATTTCTACAATTAAGCAACCAACTGACCATATATCTGCCTTTTCAGTATATGCAACTTGTTTAACAACTTCTGGTGCCATCCAAAATACAGATCCTTGTAATGAAGATCTTTTATTGGTCTTTTCATTACCTTTTTCTTCATCTTGTGGAGTAATTTTCTTGGAAATACCAAAATCTCCAATTTTAACAGTACCAGTATTATCAACAAGGATATTACCACCTTTAATATCTCGATGTATAATTCCTTTACTATGTAAATAAACTAATCCAATTAAAACTTGCCTTGTAAAATTCCTAATTAATTCTTCTTCAAATGGTCCATATAATTTAAGCATAGAACTAACCGATCCTCCAGGTATATATTCAAGGAAAATATACATGTTTGTATTATCAGTATTAGATCCTAAATAACGTACAATATTTTCATGGCTTAAATCTTTTAATAAAGAAATTTCTTGTTTTAATGCATTTACCATCATCTTCTTTGAATTTTCACTTTCATTCTGAGGTATATCAACTTGTTTTATGGCCATCAATTCACCGGTGAGACCATTAAGCCCGAGATATACATTACCAAATGATCCTTGTCCAATCTTTGGACCTCTATGCCAAACACTTGGTCCATTAGCAACTTCTTTGCTTATAACACTCAACATTTCATCCTCTTCTGCATCTTGATATACATCATCATCATCATCATCATCATCATCATCATCATCACCATCGCTTTCATCAAGTAACTCAATGAAACTATCCGGCCTTTTATCATTGACAATAGTACCCCAGTCATCAACAGTTTTTTCTTCTTCAATTTGAGGTTGATAATGATGATCAACCTTTAATGGCATACCCACACCATAACTTGCCATACTTAACATTGACATTCGATTTGATAACTTGGAAATATCACTCAAACGACTATAAAGAGAATCTCTATTCCCGTTAGATGATAGTGTAAAACGTTTATTGCTCATATCATCAATCATTTTACTACTGTACATTGATAATCGTATCGATTTTCTTTTAATATCTTCAAGTTCATTGTGATTCAAGTCTGGGAAATATTCACGCAAATTTGTACTAATTAATTGACTTGGTGGTCTACCACCCATAAACGGTTTAATATCGTGCTTACTCATACCTTTCTCTCTGTTAATTTTATTTGAAATATTAAAAGCATCAATACTCGGACTTTCGCCCTTTCTGCATAAAATTAACCGATATTTAAAATTTCCTTCATTGAAAATAATATCATTCCATTGATGACTTTCAATATCATTTGTGGATCCATTTTTATAATCAATATAACATATTTTCCACTCATCTTCATTAACTGTATCATACACAGAAGCTATAATTTTCCTTTTGCAATGCTTTAGCTTAGATTTATTGATTTTCAGATTATGAACTTTACCATCTTGTGTAATTATACCAAGGTTTATTATTAAATCACTAGGAGCATTATCAACATTCTCCTTCATTTTCATGATTGAATCAACGGCAACATTTATGCTCGTATTTAGAATGTTTGTAGGCACCACATTCTTAATTTTCTCCAAATGGGATAGTTTAACAAGAATTTCAATCCTCAAACGATCACCAACCTTATTAACACCCATTTCTCTGATTGCCTCTCTGTCCAATGATGGAAGGAGATCGGGGGTAATATCATTTTCTTCAAATAGGGGTAAATATTCAAGACAATCAACGCTATCTAGTAATTCCACCAATTCTTTTCTTTCTGATTCTAACATATCTATAAAATTTTTATCGTGGTATTAATTCCCTGTTACTGTATATATATATATATATATACACACCCCCACATACATATATATAAAGTTCCTATCTACATCAATATCAATATCGTCAGATTGATCTAAATATAGATCACCATAATTAAGCGAAAAATCGCTTCATTAAGCGACCTTTGGCACAGGCATGACCGAGTTGATCATTATATTGTTCTAACTGAGCTGCTTCATTCTGCAACTGTTCTTGCTGAATCATTTGATTTATTTTGAACTGATATACAACTTCTGAGGTATCAAATATTGTATTATTTTCAGAAAACCTATGATTTGCCATTATATCATGGTATTCTTGTATGAAAAGAACAAAATTTATAAATAATAGATAAATACTTTCATTGAAATGTATTTGGAACTTGTACATTCCAAATATATTGTCAACATTAAGTAGACATTCTCTATCTTTGTCAGTTTTGTTGATTATTTTTTTGCTGCTTTTTAATATCGAATGCACCATAAATTCAATTTGTCTATATTTTTCACTATTTGTAAATTTATCCATTTTTTTAATAATTGCATATATTTTCTTATTTTGGATTTCAATGCTACTCAGATACTTTCTATAAATTTCCATATTATCACCATCACTGCTATTTGGAAGACCCGTTTGAAATTTTATGAATCCATTGGAAATATGATTATTTATAACGGCAGCTTTAGAGATTTGTTCAATTTGATTTCTGATTAATATTTTAATTTTTTCATATTTTTGAAATTTCCTTTTAATTTCAAATCGTAAAAAATAGGCCAACTGTCGTTCTAATCTCATCCCTGATATTTCCTTCCAATTTAACTTGTGTTTATTTTTCCACTCATACGGAATCTCTAAATACAACGGTTCATCATCATCATCATCATCATCATCCAGTGAAACCCCCGCTCCTAATGAATTATCATAATGCTCTAAAAACTTTGAAATTAATACATTTATTCTTGGGCTTGATTTGCCGATATATTCATCAAGATAGTGTAAAAGAGTCTGGAAATCTGTTGAAGGTGAAACAATAAGATGATAAAACCCTTCCTCGTTATCAAACATACCATCATTTGAATCTCGATACTTAATAAACGACTTAAACTTGCTATTATTTAAAATTTTTTTGGTCAAATGATTTCTCAAATCCATATTGCGTAAATAGGATGGATAAACATGATACAATCTTTGTAGATAATCATAAATGTGTTGTTCAATATCAATATTTTTACCATTATTCAAAAGAATCTCATAGAATTTCTCATGAATTAACAGAAGCGTTTTAATATTACTAAATAAGCATATTTTAATTTTTGAATTGACCAGTATCGTGTTATCTTTAATAAAGCTATCAAATTTGTCAGACATCTCCACCAAACCTTTGAGTTTCTTTACGAGAATTGCTTGGATAGATATCAGTCTATATGGTGGTGGATCATTCAATGGTTTCAAGATTAAATCCACTGCACCTATTTGTCCAACACTATCGTTAGTTTGGATCTTTTCCAAATTCAAACCTAACTTTTTATCCATTAATGAAGGCATTAATGAAGTCACTTCTTCTTCATTGTTATCAGCCTTCTTATAATTATATCCATATGCTCCAATTTGACTATCACCATTTCCTCTAAATGCATACCACAAAGATTGTGCATATGGATTAATAGCTGCGATTGTATCTTTATTATTTTTTTCTTGAGTGGATGTCTCAAATGGTGTAGGTGGTGTAACATATTGTCGGTACACATCATCATTGTAATTATTTTCTACAGGTGATGGAGTGCTGAAAGTACTATTATAATGTCTATCTCCTGGATATATGGAAGATGAAGTATCACCGTATTTGTATCCCTTCATTTATTACTGACTATGCTTTAAGTTTTTTATTCTTTTTTATAATACTTTTTTTTTTCTTTTTTATTTTTTTTTTTCTATTACAAAAGAAATAAAAGATACATTTTTTTACAAATTAATAAAAACAAAAACAAAAACAAAAACAACGAATCTATCAATCAAGTAGCTACAAAATCCATGCCCTTCATACCGACTCGATACTAAAAAACATTATAATCTTCATTAATCCCCATCCCTTCCTCAAATGTGTCTCAAACATGTTTCGTATCTCCGCAATTACGTAATTTTTCCAAAATTTTGTCGTCACTTGTGTTCAGTTCAGTTTGTCTGCATCTTGAAAGGAGGGAAAGAGGCAAAGGCAGGCGGGAGTTATTGTTTAGAGCCGGGCCATTATATAATTCAAATTTGTATACACAATGTCTCTTTCATCTTGGAGACAGTTTCCCTTTTTTGAAGGTACTCCGATTAAAGACCCATATTATGGTTCAGGGAACGATGCATTGTATTCCGATCCAGGTGTAACTGCAATTTGTTCAACAGATAAATATTTAGCCATTGCTACAACTCAATCGTTGATCAAATTGGTCAATTCTAATTTTGAAAAAATAGATGAATTTCAAGCCTATGATTTAGGATGGTCAATTACAAAATTAGCATTTTTTCGAACTTCAAATTCAACTTTAAATCCAAATTCTCAATCAAATAGCAATCAATATCAGACATCAAATCAGGGATTTCTCGTCACTTTAGCTGAAAGACAAGGCTTTCCTTTATCACTTAAACTTTGGAATTTGGATAAACTACTAGATCCAAGATATAATAAGAAGAAATTTGACTATAATTCAAGTTATCACACAATATGTAATATAACAAATGGGTCCAATAACTATCCGATGACTTGTTTCTCTTATTCTTCTGACTATACAATACTCACTTTTGGATTCTCCAATGGAACTGTAATCTTGGTACGTGGTGACCTTTTACATGATAGGGGAACAAGACAGCGGGTAATTTATGAAAATAAGGAACCAATTACTTCAATTCATTTCAGAGACTATTTGACACTTTACATATCAACAGTTTCAAAGGTATTTACCTTATCAACAACGGGAAAGAATTATGGTCATTTGGATAAAATATTAGACGATAAATTAGGTTCAGATATCAATTGTAGTAGTATATATATTGATAATAACAACAACAGATCATTATTGATTTCAAGAGATGATAATTTTCAAATTTACAATTTAAAGGGTAAGTCGCATTCAATTCAACTTAATGTGTCCAAAAAAAGGGCTTATATTTATAAAAATAGATATATTTTATTTTTATCATCTGTTAATTCAAACTTGACAGAATCTTCAACCATTTCAAATAACAAATTGATAATTTTAGACTTGAAAAATAATTTTATTGTTTACAATCAGTCAATTTTTAGTGCAATTTTCGAAATTTTTGAAATTTGGAATGATCTTTATATTTTACTTTCAGATGGTTCTTTATTTAAATTACATGAGAAAGTTTTGAAAGACAAGGTTAATATACTTATAAACCGTGAGTTATTTCAACTTGCGATTAAACTCACAAATGAAAATGCAAATGATTTTACAAAAACAGAAATAATGAATTTGAAAAAACTATATGGGAATTATTTATACAATAAAGGTGAATTTAGTGATTCAATAGATCAGTTTATTGATTGTATTCCATTAGGTAAAACCAGTGAAATAATATCGAAATTTAAAGAAAGCTCAAAAATTCAATTTTTAATTAAATATCTAGAAAATATAGTTGATCTGGAAATTTCTACTGTCAATCATATTAATCTACTTTTGACTTCATACTGTAAGCTAAAGAAATTTGAAGAATTTGAAAAATTTATTGAAAATATTGAAATAGATGAAGATTTTGAAATAATTAAAGATTTCAAAAAATTCGATTTAAAATCAATTATTCAGCTATGTAAAGATAACGAATACTATCAATTAGCTTTGATGATTGCTGAAAAATTTAATTTATCTTCAACAGTGGTATCCATCCAATTACATGATATTGGTGATCCTAGCTTGACTATTAACTATGCTAAATCTTTGAATATAGACGATTTATTGAGAGTATTGATTGATAATGTAAAATATTTATTAAATTCATTACCGAATGAAACTACACAGTTATTAATTGATGTTTTTACTGGAAAATATGTACCCAAATCAAGGGATTTAGAAACTGATAAGGAAATTCTCAAAGAAGAAAGTGAAAGTAGTAATTCATATCCACTATTGACCTCATATAAGCAGTTCGTTTCATTTATGAGCTCCAAGGAGGAAAATGGTATCTCGAATGAAATCGATGTTGAAGAGGGAAAAGAAAATAAAAGTATTGACGAAATAGAGCAAACAAATCTGGAATCTGTCGTCTTGAAACCTACATATCAGCCACCAAGACCACGAATAATCTTTTCAAATTTTGTGAATCATAATTATGAATTTGTTATCTTCTTAGAAGCATGTATTGAAAGTTATGATGCATTTGATGGTAATATAAATGATAAGAAAGATATAATGAATACATTATATGAGATGTATTTAACCTTGGCGAAGGAAGATGCACCAAACTGTAAAGAATGGGAATCAAAGGCTAAACAACTATTGAATGAGCGTACTGAATGGACAGAAGAGGATAAGACTTCTTTGTTACTCATTTCTAATATGTATGATTTTAGTGAGGGTGATTTAATCATAAGGGAATCAACAGATAACATTGATTCTATTGAAGGTTTTGAACTGGATATTTTCAGATCTGCTGTTTTTTCCGGAAATATTCTGAAATCTTTTGAGATTGTTGAAAAATATGGTAAAAAGGAACACGAATTATACAAATTAGCACTTTCTACTTATACATCTAATGATCAGTTTGTAGATAGAATCGGAGAAGATAGATTAAAAAACATACTTGCTACAATTGAATCTTTAAAGATATTAACTCCGTTAGAAGTATTGGATTGTTTAACAAGTGGAATTGCAAATATTAAACTAGGATTAATCAAAGATTATTTATTAAGAAGTATAGAAAAACAAAAAGCTGAAATTAGGAATAATGAAAACTTAGTCAATGCATATGATTTGAAAATGGCTGATTTGAACAAACATATCAAAGAGCTCACGAATAAACCGAAAATAATAAATACAAACAAATGTTCTGTTTGTTCAGAACCATTGGAATTCCCTATTGTATATTTTAAATGTGGCCACCAAGTACACGAAAGTTGTCTAATTGAAAATGTTGCAATGGTGTCGACAATTTTAGATGATGCTAATGAAAATTCAGGCATTAACTCAGGGTATGTTTCTTGTCCGATATGTTCTTCCGAGCACGACGCGTTGATGATGCTAAAGAAACAGCAGCAAAACGCTAGTATCAGACAAGACTTATTTGAGGCATCACTGAAGGGGAGTGATGACAGGTTCAAAACAATGTTTGGTTTTCTTGGGCGTGGTGCTATGGAAACAGCAAATATTGTGACTGATGGTGGGTTAAATTAACTGTATTATATTAATTTTTTTTTATATAAAGCGGTTTGAATATATTTACCAACTTTTATATTTATGTAGAAATTATCCAATTAAAAAGACTTCATGATAGAGACTTCACTTAAAACTTGGCTAGTACCCTCGGATTTGTTTCAACGATATTTTTTAACTTGGCCATAATATCCTTAGTTGGAACCAAACTCTTATCCTTCTCCTTCTCCTTCTCCTTTTCTTTTTCTTTCTCTTTATCCTTTTCACTGTCATTTCTTTCAAATCCAGCAAGTTTGTACAGACGGTATATATCATCGGGAACAATGCTTAATTCATCATTCATTTCAATCATTTCATTTACAACCTCAATTGCAAGAAATTGATTCTCGCCACCAACTGAATTTAGCACTCCTGAAATGTCATTACCATTAATAAGATTCTCTGAACTGTTCTTAACACCATCAGAGCTATTTACGCCCACGTTGGCATATAATATATTTGGGGTAATAACAGTTGCTAAATTGTGTTTATCCATTTTCGAACCACCTACATTATCATCGTCAATACCATTCGCAAATGTTGAAACCCATGATAAAAATGCAAATATAACTTCAGTTAAATCACGATGCACTTTTGGCAGCATCGCATAGGCTAATTTTAAAATTCTCTCTCTTTTACGTGCTATTTTCAATTCATCTTCATCAACACTATTAACATTGGTACCTAACCTCTGGGAAAGTAAAAATAAATCATACAATTTGAAAGTTAAAAGAGGAACCGGTAAATCTCTCAGAAATTTTTTTAACAATGCTGCAAGTTGAATTGGTGTTTCATTTTCTAACTTGGGAACATGGTTAGGATGTTTATCAATCTCATCAACTAATAACCTCAATCTTCTAATATTACCATTAAGTCTAAAAACACCCTCTGTACTGACATCTTGAGTTCTCATAACATTAATTAATTCATCAATTAAAAGTGGAATACGTAATTTTTGTGTGCCCACCCCCAAATCACTATCGACACCATATTTCGATACTAATGTAATCAATGAAACTCCAAAAACGCCTTTACCCGTTCCAGATATTGTAGCTGAACCTGATTTGAAATCTCCATTATGGGTATTACGGGTATCCTGAGAATTATTATTATGATTTGTACCGAAAATTTTATCCCAAAATGAAGGTGATTTACGAACATCAATCATTGCAGCACATTCATCTAATGTCATCTTATTAGACAGTAAATCATGAAGAGCAAATGCTGCTATATGTCTAATATAGTCATGATCATTACTGTTAAATTCTGAATATCTTTTACCATTGAGTGAATTGAATGAGCTAATTATTTGCTTTTTATTTTGTGAATGGTCATTTTGAGGCAATATTTGAGTTTGTAATTGAGGTTGATTTTGCGGTAAATTAGAATGTGATTTGGAGGATGAATTATCAATTGGGTTAATTTTTATATGCGATTGGTCAGAAGTATTACTGTCTTTTGTTTTGACAACTTTTGGTACAGGTAAATTGGATATAGCAGATGAATAATCTCTACGTTGAAATCGAAATGCATTAGGTCTATGCTCACGAGCTTGTTCTGAACTGACAATTCTTGGAATATCGTCAAGCGTAAGTGAACTTTCATTTTGTAGTAATTTAGAAGTTAATGCTGCATTAAGGGGTCCCATGGAATCATCCTTTTGAATTTTCGAAGTTTCAAAACTTAAATCTGAAATATTTTGAATATTTTGATTTTCATCATTAGAATCCTTAAAAACTTCTTTGATACGAAATTTACCAGATCCCTTAAAACCACGTCGGAAAGAATTAGAATTCAAAGAAAATTCTTTAGATTTTTTACTATGTATTGATTGCTGACGATCCGATGATAAATCATTATTTATTGTAAATGAACTATTTGTTGAATCTATTTTTTCTGTAGTAGCACTCCAGGCAATTGGAGCTTCAACAATTATTGATTTCCTAATTTCACGGTTTGCATTATTCAATTTACGAGCTTCACGTAAAGAACGACGACGTGTAATTTCAGAAACTTTTGTATTATAATAATCATTATTTGATTGTTTACACTTTTGAGAATTTATTTGATGATTTTCATTATATTCATTTGAATTTTCCATTTTTGAAGTGGTACTTATATCAATTGATTTTGATATATTATTATTATTAGTGAATTGCTTTATTTTTAATTGATCCTTTTCACGTTTACTAATTACAGTTTTAGAACGTACAATTGCAATTTCTAATAAATATGCCAATTGCATGAATCTCGAAACTAGCTGGAAACCAACTTTTGAATTAACATCACCTGAAGCACATGATGGACATAAAATTTCATCAGTTTTAATATTATAAGCAGATTCTGATAAATCAGATAGAGGAATTTGAAGATTATTTGGACATTTTGAACATTTAAAACAAGTTATATGCCATCTTTTTTCTAATGAATTATTAATTTTAAACATTACACAATCATCTTCAATACTTTTATTACAATAAGTACAAGAATCATTTGATTTAATTGAAATTGAATTATTTAATAATTTTTCATTTAAATTATTTTCATGATTTGAAATTTGATTTAATAAAATATCAGTTGGTTTAATTGATCCAGATAATCTATTAAATTCTAAAGCATGCATTAATGCATTTCTTGATATTAATTTTATAAAATGAGCAATTGTTGAAATTAAAGATAATAATTCATATGAATATTTATTAACTGTAAGTTTTTCTGAATCAATATCTCTTAAAAATGTTAAATAAGACATTATCTTTGAAGTTAATGAACGAGGTTCTTTAATTAATTTTGAAAATATTTGATATTTTTGTAAAGAATAATCAAGTAATATATGATTTAAACTTGCATAATTAAACAAAGATTCAATAGATTTGAAAAGACAACGAATTTTGAATACTAATTTTGATGTTGCAATTAAACCTTTTGATTTATTATTAGTTGTTGCACTATGTAACATTTGAGAGATTAAAGAAGCACAAGATTCTTCAAAATCAGAAAAAGTCAACCAAATTGAAATTGTTAATTTTTCTAAATTTGTTTCAATTTTATATAATTTATCAGGATTTGAAGATATTTGATCAATTGAATTTATATTTAAACCTAAAGTATTAACGGTTATATCAACATTCCAAAATTTATGAACCATAAAACATTCAGGATGCCATTGTTGTTGTTTACCACCTCTATAAATTTCAACATATTGTTTTAAAATTGAACATTTACAACTTTCACAATGATAAGCATATAATTTTGAATAATGGTAATGACAATATATTTTACCATCATTTGCATAATAATTATCAGATTCGAAAACTTTATTACAAATTTCACAAGAGAAATGTTCGGGATGATATTTATGACCTAATGCAGTAATATAAGATCCTCTGATTGCATGATTGCAATTATAACATATTAAATCGATTCTTTTAAAGTAATCAAATTCACACAATGGTACATTTATAGTTTTTGAATTGTTATTATCAGTATTATTAATGTTATTGTTTTCTTTTATATCAATCGTAATATCGGCCGCAAAGAATTTATCAGAACAAGGTTTATGGCAATCATAACATGTAAAACAATCCACATGATAAATCCCACCCATTGCTCTAACCAAAGTACCAATAATTGGTTTATTACAAACTTTGCAAAATTTCAATTTTTTCACCTTATTATTAGTATTATTATTATTGTTATTATTATTTCGTTCAGTTTCATGATTACCTATATCTCGTTTATCATTTTTTTTCAGATCAATACTTTTATCATTTTTAATCTCAAATAAAGAAATTTCATTTAAACTATTGTCATTTGCTAATGGAGGTATGAAAGTTTTGAAATCTTTCTTCGAAGGTGATGAATATAAATTATGATATAAATGCTTATTCGAAATTTGATTATTACCATCACTATCTGAAACATCACCTATATTTTGTTTATGCTTTTGTGGTGATATTTGCAAGTCATGATTAAATTTTGATTGCATCTTTTGATATATGAGTTGATTATGCCTATCAGAACTGTGAATATATTGTATTTATTTATATTGATGTCTATAAATATATGGGTGATCCCCCTCCCCTTTAATCAAGATTTAAAACACAATTTCACAGAGGAAAGAAAAAATAAATAGAAGATGAAGAATGAGTATTAGTGATAGTGATAGTAAAAGATAACAATTTTAATAATCAATAGTTATTTCATTTATGAATGTAACAAAAATAGAAATAACTAACATTGTCCACAGAAATGCTCGTTTCCTTTTGTTTTTGTTTTGTTTTGGTTTGCTTTGCCTTGTTTTGATTTTATTTTTTTTTTGGAAGAGAAATAAAATAGATTACGTCATAACCACATCACGTGACCCAATTATGTAAGCGGCACGTGACTGTATATTACGTAAGATTTTTTTATTTTTTATTTTTTTAATTTCCAAAAATTTTTCCGCTTTCTTTTTCAAAGTGGATAAAATTACCGTTTTAGGAAAGTAGGATAAAAAAAAAATGTAGATAGATAAACGAAAACTGCAATTTATCTACTGATGGTAATCATTGGCATTATTAAGGTTTTCATTTGAGTTTCATATTTATTATCTTATCATAGAGTCAATATTTTATATATTCCAATCTGGTAATTCCATTGATGCAATGGTAAATATTGTTGAAAAAAATGAAAATGTTGACATTTCTAAAGAAACGAAAAAAAGACACTATTCAAGAAATGGATGTATACCTTGTAAGAAAAGAAAGGCCAAATGTGATGAATCTAAACCATTTTGCAAAAATTGTTTAACAACAAATAGAACATGTTCATATCGTCAAATTTTAAAATTTAAAGATTCAAGATCTTTAACAATTTCAAAGAACAATACTGGTTTAACATTATCAAATATTGGTAAAATTCAACCACAATCTCATGATAAAGGTTCGAATGAAATCAGAACACATTTGACAAAGATTATTGCAAATTCAAAATCAAATATTGATCCATTTTCAGATAAACCTCCACAAGTAGTACAAAATTTTCATTCATTATCTTCAGATCAATTAAAATTAAATACTGTTATAAATCAGGATAATTTATCACCTGATTTCCCAAATAATTCTTTATTAAATCTTGACTTTATATCGTCTAATCCTCATTTATCTATGGATAATAATAGCTCACAATTGGAACTTGAAAATTCATTGTTTAATGGTGCAACTAATTTAATTACTGATTTAAATGGATTGATTCATTCATTTGAAGTAGATTTCAATACATTAGATTTTCAAACAAATCTTAATAATAGAAATCATAATACCAATACCACTACTAATAATAGTGATAGTAATATTCAGCCATTGCATACTGTTGAAAAAGGCCATACAAATTCAATAACTAATTTACCCTTTAATTCTTCAAATCCTGCAAATAATTTAAAATCTACCCCTTCTTTATCAAATATTTATTTTGAAGGAATATCTCCAACGAATTATTCAATTCCATCATCTGATGGTCATACTGATGATTCTCTCATACATTCATATTTTAGAAAAAACTATAATGATGATTTTCATAATCATCAACCCAAGTCTTTTGATTTCTTAGGAAAAAAATTAGACATTATCGATAAAGAAATTAAAACAGAGCAAAGCAAAAAGAAAGTTACTGTATTACAAGAACAAGAACAAGAACAAGAACAAGAACAAGAACAAGAACAAGAACAAGGACAAAAACAAAAACAAAAACACAAACAAGAAGAGGAAAATGAAGAACAAGACCAAGATGAAGACAGAGAGAAAAATGAAGATGAAGATGAAGATGAAGAAGAGCAGGAAGAAGAAGAGGATGAGGAAGAAGAAGAAGAAGAAGACGAACAAATGGAAGATTTTAATAGTAATTACATTGAGACACTTACTCGATCATTAATTGATTATGAAACACCTAAATCATCAAATAATGTTCAAACACCCAATATTCCCTTTACAGAATCTCCAATTTCTTCAGAATGTTTAACAAATAAACTACATTTCAAACCGTTTAATAATGCAAACTCTAAAGCTTTTCCACCACCTTCTAAGGATAATTTAAAACCTTTCGATTATATTGACATGTTAAATAAAACAATAACAGAAAATGATATAAAATTACTTGCATCATTCTTTAATTGGGATTTAAATTCTTCACATGTAAAATATCTCAAAATTTTTATAACAAACATTCATTTGAATATCATACCATTTTCAACCGACTATACAAACAATGCATATATTAGAATTTTTCTACAACAAGCCAAACACTCACCACACTTATTATTTGCTATATTATCAATTTCGGCTCGTTTTGAAGTTTATCAAATTGAACAACTTTCAGATTCTCCAAATTATAAAGATATGCTTAAATATCACACAGCCTTTAGAACTTATTATCTTTCTTCTTGTTTGAATTCACTTGAATCTGTATTGCATTCAAAGCAGACAACTTTAAATAATATTGAATCTCTATTATTAACAATTCAAGTTCTTGCATCTGATTTTTCAGGTCATAAAGGTTCTCAATGGAGGACTCATTTACACGGTGCAAAAGATCTATTAGTGAAATATTGTCGTTATCGTCCTTTATCGTTAGAACTTACAATAGTTTGGCTGTGGTTTTATTCAATGGAAGTTTTAGCTGCTTTGACATCTCCTCATGGTGGTACAATTCATAATTTTGATGAATTAGACGAGTTTTTACCTGTTTTATGCCCCCAAACCCCACAATATTTACTTGATTTAAATAAAAACTTTCAAACCTCAAAAAAACATGAAAATGATATCATTGAACCAGGCAAATTAATACATGCTTTAGAACATTTTGGTATTGCAATTAATGGGAAATTAAGTTCAGGTATAGTATCAAGGTTTAATATGTATTTAGGATATGATGAAACATTATTAGAAGTTTTTAATGCCTTGGTTTATGCAATTGAATGCATAAGAAATAAAGATAACAGTGATAAATCTAAAAAATTTAAATTTTATGAACGGAAAATTCTGGATAGTCAAGGGAAAACTTTGAATTCTGGGTTTTTATTACCATTATTTTCTTTAATTAACAAGGCACGTAATTTTAAATATTTCAATAATGAGCCACCGTATATTGTTCCGCTAGGAAATGGAATTCATCCGTCTGAAATTTTGAAGACCGCTATGGACTTGAATGATAATACTCAAGATAATAAGAATAGTAATATGAGTGGTAACTCATTATTGGAAAAAGTATTGATTAGTTCATATATTCATCCAACACAATATAAGGATGGAGTTTCGACCAATACAGAACAAGCTAAAAATATGAATACCAAATATGAAAGTTCCTCAGAATATAATTATAAATCAGGGGCTGGAACCCCAGAATCTACCACCAATATGTCAAGAAGTTTTTCTATGCCAATCATATCTGGAAATGACACATTAATGTCAATACCCTCCACTGGTGCTTTAAGTAATACAGAAGAAAGCTTGACTTCTAATTCCAAGTTAACTGAAAAAGAAGATGGAAATGATAATTATAAAATAGTAGAGGAAGACATTGAAGGCACCGAAAAAGAAGTTTACTTTTCATGGATTGACCTATCACAACAGCTTTATGCGGATGCGGCGTTTTTAAGGTTACTAACACTACATGGTGGTACATCAACGTATGGATTTAGTATTAAGTCAGCACTTGTTCAAGATATTGTTGAGAGAATGATTATGGGATTATATGGATTAGTCCGATTTCGTGAAGACACAGCAGAAGATATAGATAGTATTGGCGAGTCTAAAATGGATGATCTAATTGATAGATATAAAATTGCCGAATATGAAAATGAGCTTAATTTGGAAAAGGAAACTGGACTGAATTCTGTCAAAAAATTATCTAATTGGCCTGTATTTACTTTTGAAAAATATTTAAATTATCAATTTGATAATAGGCTGGTAATGGTACAATGGCCGCTATATGTATGTGGATTATGTTGCATTGATCCAAGGCATAAAGCAGTTATTGAATGCTGTTTCTCAGGATTGATTGGCTTAGGAGTTGGTAGTGGTGAATTAAGTTTGAAGAAATTGAGGAAAATCTGGACATTGCAGAAACTGGGGAAATTTGACTATGACAAATATAACTTGTTTGGGCAAGGATTTGATGACGATGAAGAGGATGATTATGTTCCATTTATGTAGATTAGGGTTTATAACATTGTGCATTTAATATATATATATACACTATAAAAATTTTCTAATTATTGCCTTCATTATTATACAAAAATTCTCATTATTGGTGATAGTTTACATTATTTTTTTTTCCCCCTTTCCCTCCAGGAAGAGACACGGTACTATGATTAATCTAATAGCTCACCACGCCTACTTTCGTCTTTTTTATTTATATAGTATCTTTCTTCATCTTTGAACTTGTCAACTTCACTTTCATGTTTCAATTTCGCAAGTATTTCAGCTTCTCTGTCATCAGTTATATTTTGCAAGTCTGGTGGAATCTCTTGCATTTGAACAGAAGGTGCTTGATTTAGATACCTTAGGTTTTCCATTAATTGCACTCTCAAATTATCAAGGTATTTTTTAGTATTTTTGTTCTCAAATCTATCACCTAGATTTGGATGTAAAGAATAATCAGGTTGAAACCAGGATTTGAACGGTACATCGGGTAATTTTGAGTTTAATTCAACATTTGTTAAAACACTTGTTTCATAACACCATAACCTACTTACATTTCTGGGTGTGTAACCACCACCACCAAGACACAACATTGGTATACCGAAACTCTTAACATATTTAACACATTCACCGTGTGCCTTAATATTTAAGTTGAAACAACCAAGACGATCACAACCTAAGGAATCAGCACCACATTGTTGTATAATTGCAGTAGGTCTGAATTTTTCAATGACTGGTTCAATAACAGATTTGAATAATCTAACGTATGAATCGTCATCAATACCATCTTGTAAGGGAACATTTAAAGCAAAATGTTTACCTTTACCAACACCTATTTCATCATAATCACCTGTACCGGGAAAAAACTCACCATTATATTTATGGAATGAAACAGTCATTACTCTATCAGTTAAATAAAAAGCTTCTTGAACTCCATCTCCATGATGTAAATCTATGTCAATATATAAGATTCTTGGATGTACACGTAATAAATTCAGAATAGCCATAACTATATCATTGACATAACAAAATCCACTTGGTTCATATTTTTTTGCATGATGTAAACCACCAGACCAATTTATTGCAATATCACTCATACCTGAAATTAATTTTCTTGAAGCATCTAAAGATGCACCAGCATAATATTGACAATAATCATACATTCCATCAAATACTGGACAGTCATCACCAATATTAAATTTTTTCAAATCTTCTGCATACTTTGTTGAATTCTCTGGTGTTATACGTTGTAGAAATTCTATATAATCAGCTGAATGGAAATTTAACAGTTCTTCTTCTGATGCCCTTTTCGTTTCGTATAAGTCCATCTGTTCATGCAATTTATAAGCCGAGACCAAATGATCTGTTAGCATCAATCTAAAAGGTTTCATAGGATGTCGTACTCCGTAATGATATGATGAAACATTTGGATTATAATGATAAGAAACATTTGGTTTGTAACCGCCATCGTTGAAGGTATTCACTATAGGCTCAAAAAACGGAGTGTGCTTTGCTGTTCTTGCATCTGGAGCAAACGATCTGTCTTCGTCCATCCAAGAAGATAGTGCCATTTTCCTTCCTTTGATTATTTTCGTATAACTTTTAATTGGTAGTCTTGCTGCTTCATTTCTACCAATAAATAAATATAAAAAAAAAAGAGAGGAAAGAAAGAAAAAAGAAAAAAAAATAAAATCTGAAAAAAATGCAGTAAGTCAAAGGAAAGCTCAGCGCGCATAAAGCATGCCGGTGGCAAATTTGAAATTGCACAACTTGGGAACGATCTTTACGTTGTAGATGAAGAAGAGAAAGGGATTATTAATTACAAGATTAATAAAGAAATTAAACTGAAAGAAGATATACAGTAATGTCAGGTTCAGCAGGTTTTGATAGACACATTACAGTCTTTTCCCCAGAGGGACGATTATATCAAGTTGAATACGCCTTCAAGGCAATCAATGCAACAAACTTAACCTGTATTGGTTTAGTAGGTGAAGATAGTGTTTGCTTTATTAACCAAAAAAAAGTTGGTGATAAGTTACTAGATCCTAAGACTGTGTCGTATATTTTTGATATTTCTCCAAGTGTGGGTATGCTTGCAACTGGTTCAATTGCAGATGCACGTTCATTGGCGACAAGGGCAAGAAGTGAAAGTGCCGAATATAAATATAAATATGGTTATGAAATGCCAGTTGATGTTTTAACAAAGAGAATGGCAAACTTATCACAAATATATACACAAAGAGCTTATATGAGGCCAATGGGTGTTGCATTAACATTTATTAGTTATGATGAAGAATTAGGTCCAAGTCTTTTGAAGACAGATCCTGCTGGTTACTATTTTTCAGCAAAGGCAATTGCAACAGGCCCAAAACAATCTGAAGTTTCTACTGTAGTAGAGAGAGATTTTAAAAAGGCCAAGAAGAAGGATCCAAATTGTAATGTGATAACAAAGGGTGATTGGAAAAAAGTAGTTGAATATGGAATTATTACTTTAAGTAATGCATTGAGTACAGATTTTAGAAAAAATGATTTAGAAATTGGAGTAGCAACTCAAGATGGATTTAGAGCGTTAACTGCCGATGAAATTGATGAAAGACTGGTTTCAATCGCCGAACAAGACTAATAATGGTATTTTTTTTTTCCTTTTTTACGAACTTTAAATAAATATAAAATACTTAAATAGACGTAAAGAATATATATATATATATATATATATATATATATATATATATGTGTGTGTGTGTGTGTGCAATCAAGTCAAAATTATAATAATAATAATCTAGTAAACATAAGGGATATATAACCATGGACATTGTTTTTCGTATTCAATCCAATCGTCACCATATTTCTTTCTACACTTTGTTAAATCTCTGTGAGTTCTATGAATTAAAACAATAAAATAGAAAACTGGGAAAAACCATGGGAAAAACGAATTAAATCCACAAATCAAACCCCAAGTACATGATTGAATCCAATCTGCTGTGTAATGTGCCTTTCTAGCATATCTATACCAACCATCAGTTAAAAGTGTTGATCCATTCTTACATTTTATATATGTTGGATTTTTTAAAACTTGATATGGTAAAAATGGGAATGTCTTTCTAATATTTTTATCACCCGCCATAATTTTTCTAAATGAATTTTTCTGACCATTAGTTGTATCAAAGAAATAATATGATGTAAATAAAAGTGCATACGATAAGATCAAATAACCTGTAGACCAGTTATATTCATTTGGTTCATGGTAATACAAGTAAAGAGCACCTTGACAATAACTGAAAGGAACACCAGAAATATTCCAAAAGATCAACATAAAACCAAATTTTTCATATGCCATATCCCATGTTGGAACGATTAATTCTTCACCTTTTGAGCAAGCGTTAGTATACATATAATATGCGATGTTTAAAAATATTGCCTCAGGTGAAACACGTCCATAAGTTTCATATTGCTTTAAAGAAACAGCAGTTCCAAGTAATAATAATATATACCATGGTAATCTAACTTCAAAAAACATCTTTAAATCAATAATACCAATTCTTGGATTTAATGGAGCACCCATAAATAAATCAAAGATATGATTACCTGTCATTCTATGATAGTCTTTTGAAATGAAAAGGGTATATAAATATAAGCCAATTGAAAATGAAAAACCATAAAAAATTGAACAAGTCATAATTTCAGGGAAATGGTCTAAAATATAATAGAGTTTAAAAATACCTGAACAGTGTAAAAACAAAGTTAATGATAAAGTCGTATAGAGGGATGCATAAGCATTGCAAAAATATGGTAATTGTTTGTTATCAAGATGAACCAATGGTTGTCCCTTAGTCCAAACACCAGGTAATGTAACATAAAAAATTGCTTGCATCAATATAAAAATTGTAAAAATAAAGAATGAAAAGTATGATGGAATAGCATAATCAACAAAATATGATTTCATTTCAATTAAGAATTCAACAAATGATTGTCCGTCAGATGGTAATGCTGGTGATCCATTATAAAATCTTTGACTGATCCACATATAATACATTAATAATGGGAAGCCAATCATCATACCGAGGGCCCCTACTGGTCCACCAAACTCATATTCAGTTTTTGGTTGATAAACAGGTTCTGGTGAACTTGCTTTTTTTGATTCAAGTTTCCGTGAGGATGCCATTACTTTAAATGCCAAATTAAATCAATTGAAAGGAAAAGAAATATATTTTTTATTTTAATTTATAATAATGATGAAAGGAAAAATAAAAGATTAATGTAAAAGAAATTGAGTGAATTTAAATAGTTTTTGTTCAATTGTTGACACGAAATGTTTTTTTTTTCTTCTTATTTTTGTCTTCGACCTTCATAGAAGAGCCGTTCGTTTATTTCGTTTAAGTTCGTTTAAGTTCGTTCAAGCTCGTATAAGCTCATATAATTCAATAAGTTACGTAATATTTGGTCACGTGATATCTAAGTTATGTAATTTATCAAATTCTTCTTTGCAATAAGTTGGGTAAATTAGTTGTTTGGTCTAGTGGTTACGACGTCCCCTTCACACGGGGAAGGTCGCGAGTTCGAACCTCGCATCGACTAATTAAAAGTCTTTTTTTTCAATTTTGCTATTCTGTAATTTTAATGAGTGGAAAGTTTTTTTTACAAAAAAATCAAAAATGCCGAATTTTTTTAACTCATTGATTTATCGATTGATTGATTGATTGATTGCCTGTTTTATTTAATCGATTGGATTTGAACAATTAAAACATGTTATATAGAATATACATTTGATTGTGGCTGGGAGCAGTCAATTATTACCTGGATAGGAAATAGCCAGCCGGCGCGATTATCAAGTGCTCTCCTTTTGTTTTTTTAAAAAAAATAGCTTTTCTTCCCAAGATTTTATATATTAGGAGTATATATATTGACTGATAAGGCAATCAACCATTGCGGTTTTTAATTTGAGTGAAAAAAGAAGAAACTAACACAAAGAAATAAAAATAAATATAAAATACAGTTCAATATACAATGTGCATGAGACCAACACATATATGTACTTCACCTGCTCAATTGCCAAGCGTGCAGGAAAATCAATTAATTTCAGCGGATGTGTCACAAAAAAATGAAATTCTACCATCATACGAGGAAACTACAGGTATATTGATAAGTTCAGAAGCTATTGACTTATCAAAAGATGAGAAAATTTATTATGATGCATATTATGATGAAAAGAAAGACTTTTTTCTACCAGAATATGAGAAAATTGAAAATGGTAATATTGTTACAAAGAAGAAGAAAAGGAGTATTAAAAGCTTGCATGGACTGTTTGTTATTTTGACGGTTGTTTTAATGTTTTATTATTTCAATCAATCCACCGAAGGAATGTCTACCTGGACAGGATGTTCTCAATAGAATCTAATAGAAACAATGTAAAAAAAAAAAAAGTTTAATGTTTTCAAACTCTACAGACTTTGGTTGTTAAATTTTAATTTAGAAATGGTAATAGTTATTGACTACAATGGTAATAAAACCATAATAATAAGATATTTATGTATAGTGAATTTTTAGATATTAATATATTAAAACGTTTAAGAAATAATAATAATTTTATAAAATAGCAAAGAAATGAAAAAAAAAAATGTCAAATAGTACATCTGATCACGTGACACACAACAATTTAATATCATAAATATCTAGAAACATTTTTTTGCAAGCAATGCCCGTGTAGCGTAATGGTTAACGCGTTTGACTTCTAATCAAAAGATTCTGGGTTCGACTCCCAGCATGGGTGCAGGCATTAGCTTAATTTTTTTTTTAAATTTTTCAATTTTTTGTTTGGTTACCCGGAAAAAGTGAAAGAAAAAAGTTTTCTGGAATTTTCCCCCCCCCCTTTTTTTTTTTCTTCTTCTCTTCTATTATGACGAGAAGCCATTTTCATTTCATTTTTTTCATGCTTTTTTATACAACATTTATTTGGATTTAGTAAAGTGAAGAAAACGATCTTTTATTTTTATTATTGGATAATTACAACATGCTGGGTTTATTGAATAGACCGGTGCTAGCCACCAGATCATTAATACGTAGCTTTGCAACAGCGGCTACTGAAGAAGTTAAAAGATCAACACTTAAAGCAATTGATTCAAGAAAGACATATTTGATTGATATGTATACACATATGTGGCGTGAGAACTCCATTATTTTACTTGCACATCATAATAACCTTTTATCAACAGAAAATGATAATATTCGTAAACAATTGAAAAAAATCGATGAAAAGAATAAAACTAACAAAGTTGAATTCAGGAAATTAAAGGGATCAATTTTTAAATATTTCTTACGTGCATCCTCACATCCAGATCCTGCAAGTAAAGCTGCAAGTAGAATGATCAAACGTAAAAATATTAGACATCCATTAGAAGCCTTATTAAAAGGTCCAACTGCTGCAATTTTAATTAAAGATTTAGATCCAAAATTAGTGAAGGAAGTTTCTAAAGTTTTATCATCTCAAAAGGAAAAATTGTTTATAATGGGTGGTAAAGTTGGCGATGAATATATGACACTACAAGATCTTGATACATTCAAGACATTACAATCATTACCTGAATTAAGAGCTGAATTGGTTGGATTATTATCTATGGCTTCTGGTGGTGGTATTGTCAGAACTTTAGAAAGCGCAACTAACAATTTGGCAATGACTTTGGAAAGCCGTAAGATTGAATTAGAGAAGTTAGAGAATCCAGAAACTCCATCTGAATCTGAATCTGAATCTGAGCAACAACAACAACAACAACAGTGAATATTTTATCAATGAATCCTGTATATAACTTAAATAACTTACTTAAATAGACATATTTATAAAAAAAATGGTTTAAATTTTGGAAATTCGCTGAAATTCCGAGAAAAAAAAGTTGAAAAAGAAAGAAAAAAAATTTTTTTTATTTTTTCTATTTTTCTATGGAATTTTTCAAAATTTTTTCAATTTCATGTTATTGTTTTTATTGTTTTTATTGTTGCTGTTGTTGCTGTTCATATATCACATCTAGATCTGACAACATAGCGCTCATGTCCGAGGAAAAACAGATAGATATCGTTGCAGAAGTACCTGTTGCTTCTAAAAGAAAGCAATATAGACAGGCTAAACAAGATGAAAGAAAATCTAAACAAGTTAAATTATCAGTACCTGATGAATCAGAGTCGACTGAAATGACCAAAGTACTACCAAAGAAAAGATACTACAGACAACGTGCACATTCAAACCCATTCTCAGATCATAAACTTGATTATCCGACATCACCAGCAGATATGAATTGGTCCAAACTTTACCCAACGAATGCGGATGAAACTGAAATACCTATTACCATTGCAGATATTGGATGTGGATATGGTGGATTGTTGGTTTCACTTGCTGAAAAATTTCCTCAAAAGAGAATATTGGGTATGGAAATCAGAGTTCAAGTTACAGAATATGTCGAAGAAAGAATAAGAGCTTTACGTGAATCACATAAAGATGATAATGAAAAGAAATTTAATAACTGTGCAGTTATACGTGCCAATAGTATGAAGTTTTTACCAAATTTTTTCAGACGTGGACAGTTAGAAAAGATGTTCTTTTGTTTCCCTGATCCACATTTCAAACAGAGAAAACATAAGGCTAGAATTATTACCAATACATTATTAAGTGAATATGCTTATGTTTTAAGAGAAGGTGGTATCTTATATACTATTACTGATGTTTTAGATTTACATGAATGGATGAAACAACATTTAGATCAACATCCAATGTTTGAAAGGCTTGATCCAGAACAAGAAAATCAAGATCCATGTGTAGAAATCATGACACACGCTACAGAAGAAGGTAAAAAGGTTGCTCGTAATAATGGTAGCAAATATATTGCTTGTTATACAAGACTACCAAATCCACAACTATAAATAGTGAAATATATATAATTAATTAATTAATCAATTAATTAACTCGTAAATCAATCAATTCATCCAACTTTTAAAACTTCTAATACTGTTACTATCATCAGTTTTAAATTTATGAATAGATTTTAAACTTGGTACTTCAACATCAGGAATATCATCAACTGTTGGTTGTGTTGGTGATGGTGGTGGTGGTAACATCGGATTAAACAGTGGAGTATAGCTACTAAAACTTTGATTTCTTTGGCTCCTTTGACTCTCTGAATCTATTGTAGATGGAGCTCTCGATGAAGAATCATCAAAAATTGATTCCATTTCTTCTAATGAAAGACCTTTAGTTTCAGGATAAATTATCCATACGACAAACATTGATGTGAAACATGAAATTGAATGTAATAAATACAGCCTCCAAGATATTTTCTCTAATAAAATTGGTGCCATTTGTCCAACAATAAAATTACAAATCCAATTTGTAGCAGTTGCAAGTGAAGATCCACTCGATCTTGCCTTATTAGGTAATACTTCAGGACCAATCAACCATCCAATTGGACCCCAAGATATACCAAACATTGAATTATAAACTGAGACAAAGATAACAACTAATAACGAATTTTTCAAATAAGCATTTACTGAAATGAGTATAAGTGATATACCCATTGTTAAACCACCAAAAATCAACAAAGGTTTCCTACCCCAAGTTTCTGATAATTTCCATGGAATCAATGTAGACAATAAATAAACAATTGAATTATAACCTGTCATTTTAAGTGCATCACGACCAACCCAACCAGCATGTTCAAATACTAAGGGAGCATAATAAGAGATAACATTAATACCATTAAATTGTGCAAACATTTGTGCTGAACATGCAATAAAAATTCTACGTGGATATTTAACTATTGTTTGCCAAGGAGATAATTTACCTTCTAATCTACCAATCAATATATTCTCTTTAATATTTTTAAATTCATTAATTGCATCTTCATGATGGACTTCTCCATTAGTAAATAAATCAGCAATTACAATCAAACCTTCCTCATCATGATCGTGTTCTAATAACCATCTAGGTGATTCAACAAGAATAAAAGATCCAAAAAATAAAACCATTCCGAAAAAAATCTGTGATGCTAAAGGTATTCGAAATGATCTATTATCTTCAATAAAACTGCAGAAATAATCCAACCAAATAGAAGAACAATACCCGAGAATATTACCAGTAAATTGAACACAACCTAAAAAACCTCTTAAATCAGGACTTGAAATTTCAATCATATATGTTGGAGCTGTACCACTTAAAAATCCAACTCCCATACCTGAAACAAACCTTCCAATACCTAAAACCAATAAATCAGTTGAAATTGTTTGGATTAAACCACCAATTGAAAACAACAACGATCCAAGTCTAGTAGTTTTACGTCTACCTAATTTATCAGCAACCAGTGTTAAAGATAACGATGTTATCAATGCACCAATTTCTAAAATTGCAACAACTGTTCCAATTTGAGTTGAATTAGGATTATTAAATTCTTCTTTAAAATATGGGTTGACAATAATTGAACTAAAATAACCTTGATCATAACCGAATAAGAATACACATATTGAAACAAAACAAGAGGTGAAAATAAGTAATGGTTTTCCGATCAATATTGATATCGGTATATCGTTGGGTGATATATTAACATCATCTATTTGTAATTCTTCAGAATCTGTTACTGCGTTGTGTATATTCATCGAGTGTGAATGATTATTATATATATATATAAATCTAAAAGTAAAAGTAAAATAAAATGATCTATCTTGTACCCAACAATAGACAGAATAGAAAATAATACAAAATAACATGTCCCCATCTCTCATCCTTATCTTGTCTCCACAGTATAAAGTACGCTCCTCGCGGCTGTATCTTTGACATCTTTAATTCCCCTTTCTTTATCTTTATCTTTACCTTTATCTTGATCTTGATCTTTATCTTTATCTTGATGTATTGATTCTGGTTGTACATTGACGTTGGTTACAGGAATACCTAAACATTGCAATACACCAAATATAACACCGCAACAAAATTCCAAATAAGCTGGAGATCTTAAAATTGTTGGATCTTGTATTTGGAAAGGTCTATTATCATACATAGAACTTTCTATTGTTGTAGACGAAGGATTTGCTATTGTTGACATTTCATAAAAATAGTTACAATTAGAATAAGTTAAAGGTTTATTATCTATCAAGACAAATGTACCTATATGATTTGTACGCAAATTGTCCATTTGTTTCCCAAATAAATTTTTCCATACATCTCGACAGATAAATTTCATTGCTTCCAAGGGATTTTCAGTAAGTGTCGTACTTGAAAGGTTATTGAGAGTTGTATTTGTAGAGTTATCCATAAGCAATATTTGTGCAGTTTTGTATCCAACATTATAACCAATCTTATTTATATACATGAGCGTTGACGGTGCAGAAACATTGGATGCATCACTGAGGAAATCTACACGACCTGAAACATTAACTTTCTTCTCTGTATGTGTATTTGTATCGTTATTTATAGAATTTTTCCCCTGTTTATGTTTAATGGATGTTCTCACGGCATGAGCAACAGTTTCATTGAGTAAATAAGACAATGCTTGTGCATTGACCTGTTTCTGTGGTGGTATTTGAATCGTAGAAGTTGTTGAATCAGCTGCAGCAATCTGAGGACGTTGTGGTAATTTCTTATCTGCCATTATGCCTTTATATATGAATCCGTCAGGGTAGAAAAGAAAACCCACCAAAAAAGCCCCAATAAAACCATCCGAAATGCCAAAAAAAAAGAAAAAAAAAAAGGCCACAGAAATTCCAAACAGTGCGGAAATTGAAAGTTGCTGAGCAAAAAAAAAAGGCGTCTTTTTATCAAAATATTTTGAG
The DNA here is from genome assembly GCA_030574275.1 of Pichia sporocuriosa. Lineage (NCBI taxonomy): Eukaryota > Fungi > Ascomycota > Pichiomycetes > Pichiales > Pichiaceae > Pichia > Pichia sporocuriosa. The sequence continues at coordinate 92,316 of JAJMES010000212.1, forward strand.
TTTGATTGATTGATTGATTGATTGTATCAGTTGTTGTTGTTGTTGTTGCTGTTGTTTTATATCATTTTAAGAGATTTCAAAAGGTTTATTCAATAGGATACAATATTATTGACAATTACATTACAATGGAAGAATCCAATGTGAAGAGTAGTCCAACAAGGTCGAATAAGAAAGGGCGCAGGCTGGCACCACCAACACCTGCTCATTTATCCGAATTCTTATCGTTTGTAAATAACGGTAATAATAATAATGGTGATACTAGTATGAACACGGCCAATATCAGTACCAGTTCTAATATCCATAATGACATATTAGAGAATGAACTGCGATTAAAATTTGGAAGGGCAAAGAAAAGACAAGACGATGTATCGAATCTATCTAATCTATCAAATCTATCAAATTTATCGAATCTGTCAAGTATTCCATCAATACGATCTGAAAATTCAATGACGCCAACTACATTAGATTTGAACGTTTTGGTAACGAAAAAGGATGTTATTGAATCAATATCACAATTTGAAGAACTTTCAGCTTGTTGCAGTGAATTATGTAATAAATTAAAAGATGTATCAGAATCTTTTGGTAAATTCGGTGCTATAATGGAGAAAATTTCACGATCTAAAGGTAGTGGAGAATTTTGTAATGGACTTAGTACTTTTGGGAATTATCAATATTTGATAAGTAATCAACATAGATATTTAAGTGAAGTTTTACAACGAGATTTTTCAAATAACATTGATGACATTATACATGAATATGAAAATGCTAATAGTAGTCGTCGTAATGAGTTTGAAACTGAATATGTTAAACTTGTACGTGAATTGAAAAAGAGTGAATTAGATAATAGTCGTCTACGTAAGGCAAAAGTTCGTAATCTGGTAACGTATAAATCAAATTTAATAAATTTGACGGCTAAGCTTGATAATATTGATCGAGTGTATCATGATTTTTATGTTGATTCATTCAATATGTTGGAAAAGGCCAATGGTGATGTATTAGAAGGTGCCAAAAGGGTAATATTACAGGAAGCTGTTGTTTTTGATAAGTTGGCTGATAAAGCACGTCCCGGGAATGGACTTGATTTATTGATGGAAGAGGAAGAGGAAGGGGAGGAAGAAGAAGAAGATGATGATGATGAAGAAGAAGAAGATGATGATAACGATGATGAGGGAGATATAACTATTCAGGAACACGATCAAGAAGAAGAATCGGAAGGAGATCAAGATAAAGGTCAAAAGCAAGGATCAGACGATGAAGATGAAGATGAAGATGAAGATGATATCGGTAAACAAGATGAATTGTTTATCAAACATGCAGTTGAAGAATTGCATCGGGAAGTAAGAGGAGAAAAAGGACAGAGTCAAGAACAAAAGTCATCCGATACTACCGATGATGTGTATTAGTGTACATTTTTATATATATAATTACAAACGAAGCAAATAAAGCAAATAAAGCAAATAAAGCAAATAAAGCAAATAAAGCAGATAAAGCAGATCTTTTATGCCATGTCTTCCTTGAGAAGCTCAGCGACTGCGTTTTCCCATTCAACAACGGCATCGTTCTCAACAACCTTTCTACCCTTATAGTAAGCATGGTTGACACGTAATTTTGAACCGGGGACAATCGAATAAGAATCGAAATTATCAACTGCCAATACAGTACTGTTCCAATCTTCATAGGTAATAAATGCAAAACGCCTAGAAACACCGGTTTCAGTATCCCTGGCCAATCTAACAGCTGTTGGAGACCCCCACTGTGAGAACATTATCAACAAATCATGTTCGTTCATCTCTTCGGGTAAATTACCGACATAAACCGTATTGGTATCTCTAAAATCCCTATGCCACGAAGCAGCCGGCTGTGTCCCCTTTTCCAACTCCACCCTATTCAGTTTCTCCACCGACATGATGACCAATAATAGTATATCCCTTTGACTTGCCAGCTATAGCAACAGCAACAGCAACAACAACAACAACATTCATAATAACAACAGCAGTCAGTAACAGCAATTCAACCACAAATGTTAAGCAGACGATCGTCCCTTCCCCTCTTTATGGAAACTTTTTCTTTTTTTTTTTTTTCTTTTTCTTCTTTCCTCCTCAAAAAAAAAAAATGTCTTTTTTGTTAGGAGATTTTTTTTCTGTTGTTTTGGTGTGTTTGGCTTTGCCTTACACTTGTTAGATAGTTGAACATATAGATTCATACACAGATAAGTGTCTATAGATTATATATTATTTTTATTATTATTATTATTATTACAATGGTTGCTATTTCACCTGCTATCAAGGAAATCAGATTTCTCCTTCCACAAGCTGCTTCCACATTCAAGAGCTTTGTCCTTAAGACATACCCAGAAATCAAACAAGCACATCCATACCTTCCTGTCCTTATTAGAGAATGCCAGGGTGTTCAACCAACTGTTGTGGTAAGACTTGAAAAAGGTGTTGAAGTCTCCAAACATGTCTCCAACTTTTCAGAAGCTGAACTCAAGAATCTCCTTCAAAACCCATAATTCACTAACTCATTAACTGATTAACTCATTCTATTTATTTACTTATTTATTTATCTATTCATCTATTCATCTATTCATCTATTCATCTATTTATTTATTTATTTATTTATTTTATTTTTAATTTTTTTTTTTTATAAGAGTATATACGATAATAACACTTATATTATTAACTATTTATGTATCTATTTATTTAAAAGAAGAAAAACACTGTTTTTATTTACAAGCACTTATATTTATTTATTGTTTCTCTTTTTTTTAATAATGACACGATTAGATGTTGCTTGTTTACGTGCAAGTTCAACACCTTTCATAGCTTCCTCTTCTCTTTCAGCTCTTATCTTATTATTTTGTTGCATTTCTTTCCAAGTTTCATTGAAATTATCAAACATACCCTTTTGTGGATTCTTTGCTAATTGTTCCTTAGTTGGTAATGGGAACATTCCAGTCATTTGTCTAAATTTGGTATTTCTTAATAATTGACTTTGTACAATTGAACATAAACCATTTGCACTAAAATACACCATAACAGCTGCACTCATATTCCATGTAAATGCAATTGATGCAAATGGTAAAACCATAAAAATTTTCTTCATTGTACCACCAAATTGTGCATTACCAGTATCACCACCATATTTAAATGCAACTGAATATAATGCAGCTGAAATTAAATGTAATCCAATATATGGATCAGGATTTGCTAAATTCTCAAACCATAAAGTACCTTGACTACTTAACCCTTCAACTGGTAAACTTGCCATCTCTCTGATACCAAAGAATGAACCAACTGAATAAACCATTTGTGTAACTGGTGATAAAAACATACGTGAATATTTAACTCCATGCTTTTTATTTAATAAACTTAATTCCATTTGTTTCCTTTGTTGAACAGCTTTATCACCTTGTGACATTGCTTGTGTCATTTCTTTTCTTAATTTTTTTGTCTCTGGCATAATACTTTGAGATCTTGCCATTGTATCTGATGACTTCATAAATAATGGGAAAAGGAAAACTCTAAATCCAACTGTTGTAACTGCAATTGTTGCCCACCAAGGTAAACCTGAAAAAACATGTACATATTCAAGAACTTGTTGAATAATATCACTTGGCCACCAACCATCAACTAATCCAACTGATTTCAAATATCCTAATTGATCGGATGTTAAAGAAGTATTTTGTAATAATTCTTGCTTTGCAATTAAATCTTCGTCAAATCCAAGACTACTGTCAATTTTACGTTCCTCACTATCTATAATCTTTTCAATATTGTGCAAAACTTGTGATGTCTTTGATTCTCCATTATCTGTTGAATTGAATCTAACTGCACCTAGTTGAATACCTCTAATATTGTTTCTAACATTATTTCTACCCAGTGCACGTAAACCGTACAATCCAGATCCAGTATTCAAAACTGTCTTCTTCAAACCAAACATGATATACAGACTATTTGGAATACAGTAACACTATAACAATAACCCCCAAATCAAACCAAATAAATTGCAATAAACATTCATACAATCAGTAGTTATCACATACACACTAAAGAAAGAAAAAAAATTCGTCGACGCTCCACACAAAAAAAAATTGAACTTTTTTTTTGTCTCTCTCTCTCTTTTTCTCTTTTTTTCTCTGTCTCTCTCTCTCTCTTTTTCTCTTCCCTTTTTGATGTTGTTGATTTGTCTAATTGAATGTCTGCTTGCATCTTCGTATGAACTCCAACATACATGTTTTCAAAGACGTTCACACGTTATGCGTCATCTAATATAAACCACCATGGATCATTGAATGTTGTGTCCGATTTTTCAATAATTAAGTCAAGTTCAAAGGCACTTCTTGCACAACAACGTTCATCATCACCCAATAAACGACAATCTTTTGATACCCTTATCAACCAACTTCATAGAAATTATAATTTGAAACTTCCAGATAGTTTGGCTGAAGAGGTACAACGTGCATTTGAAAATTTGTTGAAAACGTCCAATTCATCCGACTATCAATATTATATTCAACAACTTGATCAATTTGATACTATCTCAGATTCAAATATTGGTTGGATATATATTCAATCAATTATTTCACAGAAAAAATGGCCTGAAATTTTGGCAAAAATCAAAGGATCTTTCATATCTTCTCAGAGAGTGGTGCCTGCAGTTATTTTGACTTCATTTACGAAGGCATTACTTGATGAGAATAAGTTACAACTATTTTTCTCCTTTTTTGAATGGACACATTATATAAATTATCCAACCAATATACCTTCAACAATTATTTCCGAATGGGTACAAAAATGTATTGAATCTAAGGATCCTTTGATTATTGACGACATACTGGCTAAATTCTTTGAAAAGTACATATTGTATACAGGACCTGAGGAACAGATAAAAAAACCAGTTTACGAAATGAATAACGATCAAATTGAATCATTAATACAATCATTTGAAATCACTAAAAATATAACACAATATTCTAAATCTGTTGCATTCTATATGGATAAACTCAAATCAAGTAGGGGTAATATGCATAAATATAATGATTGGCGTTTTAAATCACGAATGTTCAAATTTAATGCATATACTGAAAAATTAGGTGCTTATGCAGTACTTGAGAATGGTATGTTTGATAGATTCAAACTTGCATATAATAAAAAAATAAGGATAGATAAGCATATGCAAAGTTTCATTGAATCTTTGACTTTATATATGCTCGAATCAGGTATTTCTCTTGCCAAATGTATATTACTTGTTGAATTAATGCATGGTATTCACATACAGAGATATAAAGAAACTTTTAGTAAAAGTCTCAATCCTGATATTCAAATGGCTAGAATTTATAGAAGCGTTATTAAAAAGACATTGGATCCTGATCCTTTGATTATACAAAATTACAATAAAATTGCTGAAATGAATATGGATAAAAAATATACTCATATGAAAGATGGAATTCCACAAAGGAGAACAGTAAATCAACGTTTTAAAAATACTTCACAGGATCAATTAGAATTTCAATCCCTCCCACTACATATTATGCTTCGAGTACTCAGAAATGTGGTTGAAAAATCTCCTTCTTCAGAGTATGCAAAAGATAATATCACTATATCTGTAATTTTCTTTCAGGCAATGATAATGAAAAGAAATGTTCGACCTTGTGAGGGGTGTTTTACTGAACTTTTACACTTGGCATTATCACATCCTGAAACAGCAACGCAAACTCCAGCCATTGTTACCATACATAACCGCTATCATCATCAAAACAATCCATCGTTCACCACTTTATTGGCCAAGCTTGGCCTTAGAGCCGATGGTACACATGTATAAAGTAAATAAATAAAGTAAAGTAAAGTAAAGTAAAGCAAATAGAAACAAAACGACAATGTCACATTACGTAATCCCAGGTAAATTATTCCACAATTTATTCATCTCTCGAAGAACAATTTTATTGATCCATTGATTGATCCATGAATTTCCGGCTTTCTTTTTTTCATTCAGGGAAGAGATATCAGGGACATACTTCATTTATTAAATACTATGAAGAGGATATTGGTGATAAACCCAAACTCGACACAGGAGATGACATTTTCATTGCGAGATGAAATTGCTACATTATCTCTTCCTGATACAATCTCTGTAGATTATCATACTGGTCCAATATCTATTGCACCACCTTCAATAAACAACCAAGAAGATGCAAAACAATCAACAGTTGCATGTTTGCAAGAGTTTGATGATTTACATCCACATATATATTCATCTTATGATGGATATCTCGTCGCATGCTATAGTGATCATCCACTAGTTGAAAAATTACAAGAGAGGGTTAAACCAGGTGCAGTGGTAATGGGTATCTTCCAAGCATCGATGTTATATGCATTGAATTACACTTCAAGTTCATGTAAAGCGGCAATACTTACATCAGGTAAAGATTGGGAGATTTTATTAGATTTGGCAATTGTAAAATTTTTAGATTCTGGCGATAATAATTTCCCAAATTCAAAATTTTGCCCAACTTTGGCAGCTGGTGTGCCCGTTTTAGATTTGCATAAAGATGAAAATTATCCTTTGTTGCATGGAAAGATACAGCAACTTGTTTCAAAAGATGTTAGAATAGTCCTTTTGGGTTGTGCTGGCCTGAGCCCGTTAAATGACAAAATGAAGGCCGATTTCCCAATGGTTAAATTCGTAGATTCCGTTAAAATCGGTGTAAGATTATTGATTGCGTACATTGAAGTGGGTAATATATAATTTTAGTTATTTAATTATTTCTTAATCTAATTGATTAACTGTTTTTTCTTTACGTCAAAATATTATAAAAAAAAATTCATCCTTTTTTTAGCTTCATAAGAAGTGTAATCAACTCGGTTTCAAGTTCTTGTTTGTCACCGTTTTCTATAATCAACGGAACTTCACTAAGTTTCCTTAATAATGTACGAAACTGATCCATATCAGCTCTTGTATCTACAATGTCAGCTTTTTGTTTCTCTTTTCCTTTCCTCTCTTTTTTTTCCTTCCTTTTCTGTCTTTTTCTAAATGAATCTTCATCTTCATGGTTTAATATTTCCATTTCAACACGCCTGGTATAAGACCGTGTACGTCGTGCAGGAAATGCCTCTCCCAAATCATCATTCGATAAAACTTCAGTACTTGATGGAAGCCTCACTGATTTCTCATCAACTGAACCTTGAATTTGAATACTGTCGATAATAAAAGATTTCAAATCCCCCACTGGAGTAGCCTCTTGATCTTTGTCTGAGACAACGATTTGGCCTTCTTGTGACGATATTATCATCGAAGTGTCTTCTTCATCAGTCTGTACAAAACTTATATCACAATCTTCAATAGATGTACTGATAACTTGTGTGCTTAGTACATCACTAATCTCTTCTTCTTCCCTTTCTTTTTCTTTTTCTCCTCCTCCCTTTTCTTCTTGATCTTCGGCAGTCTCTTCTATTTCATCCAAATTTAATGTATCATTTCCAACATCTCCTTCCAATTCATCATTACTTCCTTCAACATCTACAATTTCTTGGCCAAGTACATTTCTCAAAAATGGGAAATCATGAACTTTCCGTCGTATTGCTAGTTTCTTAATCTTAGAAACAAATCGCATTGGTAATCTGCTTTCTATCAACCTCAGTACTCCGATGGCTTTATTATCAAACTCCATATCTGAGTATACCAGACACTCTAATTTAGGGCCAATTTCTAATATCCAATCATCTGGAATTGTTTCAATTTTTGGTAGTCCCTTCAAAAATTTAACAAACTCTGTACCAATCGAAATATCATGATCTCTATCATCATTGTCAAACTTTTCCAAAGCGTGGTGTAAAAATAAAACAGGAGTAACCTCATAAAACCTGTACGTAGATGTCAGTACGTTATTGTAGCACTGTAAAAGATTCAGAAATAAAACATATCTCAATTCTTTGGATAATATGTCATTTATCTTAGAATTCTCTATAAATACTACCAAAGAGTCGTATCTCTTACAACCATGTTCTGTTGAAATAAAGACTTCGAAGCAACAATTCAAGTTTTCAACTAATTTGGCTTTATCATTTTCACTCAATGAGACTTTCCTCAAGTCTATTGGATAATGCAAGAAATGTGGGAATAAATTATTCACGTTATCATCAAGAAGTAATTCCCCATTTTCATACACATTGGATAGTAAACAAGAGGAAAAAAGTTTCATTTGATCAAATTTCATACGGCACAATATGATAAAACTGACAATAAACTCGGACCGACGGCACACTCTGAATTTATTAAATAAAATTGTCATCAGTGAGACTCCTCCAGAAAGAAACAACAAATCTTCATCTGCATTTTCAATAATATTAAATAATAGTTTTGCCTCCTGTTCACCCCCATTTTCAATCATCTCAAAATGTACATCAAATATGTACCCTATCAAATCAATAGATATATCTGCAATTTTGCGATAATCACTGAATTGCACTGATAGCTTAAGATTTTCTAATGGTATATATACAAGTAAATTCAACATATTCGACACAAACTCTATTGATCTGGTTGACATTTTCTTAACAGTTTCCAAGATAACACTGAAATTCTTTGCATTTTTAAAAATTCCTTTAGGTAATGGAAGTATTCTACTTCTCCATTTTTCATAATCTGATAACCAAAAACAAGTCTCGGCAACTTCGTTGTAAACATACCTATCGGAAGTAAACAACACTTGTAAAATATATTCCAAATGTTCATCCCATTCTTTTAAATGACATAAAGGTTTCAAAATCGCCTTGATTAACAAACAATTCTGTGATTCGTTGGAGTTTTCCATTTTTAATCTTATAGCATAAAAAATTCGACAATAAAGAACGATATAACCTTCATATTCAGTCCATTGGATCAAATATGTTGAATCATTCATCTTCAATTGAATGTTTTCAAAAGGTGATAATATTGAATCAAGTTTATTCTTCAATTGTTCATCTGACCATTCTTTAACAGAAACCATTTGGAAATTATAAATAATAGATTTCCACGCCTCTAATGCTAATGGTAAACCCTGAGGAATAGTATAAAGTTGTGTAAATACAGATTGAAAATAAGTGTACATATTCCAATTTTCTATTATAAAATTTTTCTTATTGTAACTTACCATGTATAATAAGTATGCCCATATTTTAGCTGCTTGCGGGTAAAGCTGAAGGTGTATCAAATATTTCAAAGTTTCACAAATTGCTTGTGAGATAGTCATCCATGGTAACAGTTCGGTTCCACTCGAAGATTTAATAAAAGAAGATGAATCTTCTAATTCTTCAGATAATATTTTAGTTATGACAAATTTAGATTCATCATTCCTTGCCAATACTGTAAGTACTGAAATTGAAGAAAATAAAATCCTATTATATGATGGTACATCCGTATTCAATATTGAATAAAAAACATGGCTTAAAATTTGATAGTTGCACTTACTAGCTATTTTAGGATGTAACAGTATAAATCGCTTTAATATATTTAGTTTCTCGCATGTCACTGTAGCACTTAAAAAATATTTCATTTGGATCAAGCTGGTTATTATCCCTTCGACCTTATCAGATAACGATTCGGGCATTATCTTGATCAACTGGAAAAACGATGAAGCTAGACTTTTAGATATGTTCTCATTTTTCAAAATCTTAATGCATAAATCATATACAACAGGTAATTCTTCAATTTCATTGGTTAATTGATTCAACAGTGATAGTAATTTTATACCTTGTGAAGATGTTCTCAACTTAAATGCATTTGATCCATTCTTTAAATCAGAAACCAAAATATTTAAGTCATTTTTAATGGATAAAACTATATTCTTGACTATTTCTTTGGTAAAAATATTAGGATTCGTAGTAATTTTATTATTTCTTTTAATGAGATGATTCAACGTGGCATATACTTCATATTGTTTAGTAAATTGTTTATCTGATAAACCACAAACACATTTGTAAACAACTTTTTGAACATCTGGATATTCATCTGGAATTTGCAAAACAAATCCAGGTGGCCATGAATCATTTTTACTTAAATCACGTTTTAGTAATTCTTCAATCGAAACGGCAGGTAATGAATCGACAGATTCTTTTGACTTCAAAATAGATTTAGGTATCTGTGGCTGGTTACTCTTCTCTTTAATTGGTGACGATGTGAATGACGAACTTTCAATATCACTTGAAAATGCAACTTGTTTTTTCTGTCTGGTAATTTTAACTGGTGATGAGAAAAGATGTTCGTTATGCTTTGCGGTTGAAGCTTCCCTATCATTTTCCACTTTATTGATACTGTTCTCCTTTCTCGTATTACCAATTCCATTTTCTGTTTTGCCATTCTGAGACTGGCTTGAGTCGGGTACTTCGACTGATATGTCAATTTCTGCAGTATTTGAATCGGGTATAGAATCAAACATATTAACTGCGGCAGCTTTCATGGGACGCAATACTGGTATATTTCCGTCTGTGGATATTTCATTTGGAGGTGAATTTTCGGTTGTTTTTGAGTTGCTTGATCTTTTAATTGCTCCTTCTTTTGCATTGAGATTAGAATGATAATTATTACTATCAACAGAAGGAATAGTCAATGGAGTTGGTGCAACTTTCAATATACTATCAGAAACAGAACTTACTTGGCTTTTATTTGATCTTCGCTTAGTTATTTTGGAGCTATTAGGTGATAAGTTTACCATAGATTTATTACTACCATAATGTGGTTCTGTTGTTAAATCAACAAAATTCAAAGAATCGGCAACTGGTTTTGATTGCATGTTATTCAAAACAGTATATATGTTATTAAGTCTGTTTCTTGGAGATGAATTTTGCTTTGCTGACATTTGTTTCCTCTTTAACTCTGCAACCTGTTTATCCAATTTATTAACTGGATCTTTGATAGAATCATGTGTTTCAACTGGTTGCAAAGAACACTGCCCCTCTGGTCTTTTCAATACTAAAAGACGTCTCTCTCTAGTACCAGCCATCCTGTTTGATTTATCCAAAGACACCATTGAATTTAGTGGAGCTCCACAAAGAAGCATTCAATTAACAGCTCCTGTCACGTAAAGTACACAAAACTGAAAAATTTTGACGCGTTCATCAAAGTAGGAAATAATATTATGTAATTCTATTACTGTACATTTTTATTACTGCTTGATATATACAGAGTATACACTATATTTTGTTTGTAAAAAGACCAAAGTCTTGTTCATATGTAGGAAGAACAATGACTGGAATACGTACATAAAACTCATTTGAATTGCTTAGATTCTCCTTTGCCCTGAAAAGCATTGAACCAGTTGTATCAATGAATATATTTTTCATATCGTAACTAACTTTTCCTTCCAACTCTTGCGGCTCTTCAACTTCATCTGTCCTGTCAAATTCTTCGATCTTGCCATAAGAATCGATGATAATAAATCTAACTTGCAAATAGTACTTTACTGTAAAAAAGTTGGTCTTGAATTGAGGTTCGGTTTCAACAGGAATTAAGATGTCGGTGTTAATGTTCTGTGCATCGAAAGTAGACATCACTTTTTCATATAACACAGTTTCCAATGTGTTGTTATCCAATCTAGAAGAAACTTCATCATAATTCCCCCTCTTAAGGTATTCTTCACGATGAAAAATCTGATGTTTCAATAATTGAAACTCTACACCCTTTGTTTCGTATCTACTCCCTTCGAATGATACATTGATATTGATCAAATCACCAAGCTTAAAAATACTTCTATTCAGTAGCAAAGTAGAAATTATACCATGATTTTGTTTAATAATATATTTTGTCTGTTGTTCTTTAGGTAAAAGATGATCATATTCTAAATGCTCATCGAAATCTCTCTTGGATATTTTCTGTCGTTGAACATATTTATAATCTCCCATTATTTGCATCAAATTTTCCCTAATGTTAAATTGAAATAAATTGGATTCGTTTATTTTATGTTCAAACCTTTCTTGAATCTTTATGATGTCATTAACATCAGATTTGTCAAGCGAATCTAATATCTCTAAAAAGTCCTTGACCTTTTCATCGGCAACACTAAAATTTATATTTGAAGTTGTAGAGGACTTTCTCCTATCTGAAGAGCTTTCAAGAACTGTCGAACTTGAACGACGAGACTTATTCTTAGTTATATTTTTCTTTAAACTCCAGAAACTGATTCGTCTAGGTTGTCCAATTGGTTGACTATTTTCAGAAGTAGCTCTCATTAATGATTGATTTTCAGATACATCTTCAATGATCAAATTTTCTATAAATGTATTTAGTTTAACTTTTTCTAAATGATAAACTGGTTGTCTACCATAATTATCAATAAAAGGTTGTATTTTCAACGGAACAAAAACTGTTTTACTAACAATATTTTGATCCTCCATCAATTGATAACCTAAAACAAAATTATAATTTATTTGTATTGCTTCCGTACAATAAGTGGGAGGAAGATCTTTCGGTAGCTGACAATTAATATAGAATGACTTGATACTTTCTGTGGTCTTAGATTCGGATGTCCAGTGTTCTGGGTCAAATACTAGTTCACTGAATAAAATATTCTGGTTTGTGGTATAAAACGGTATGAATTTCATATGATCCACAATTTTTGATTCTGATAAGGAATTCATTTCAGAATTGAAAAGGGTATTCAAACCTGAAAATATTCCTAAATTTTCCTCATCATTCAAATCAGTAACATTGAGACCTTGAATTCCAGCATATTTCCCCTCAATTATTGTACTTTTTTGCAAATCTTTGAAAATAGAATAATCAATGATTGTATCATTGATTGAATAATGTCCAAAAATCTGACCGTAGCCCAAAAACATCGTCACCTTTCCTTGATTTTTTTTCTTTTTCAACAGTGATGATTCATTTCCATCATTTTCATCTTCTTCATTTAATTTTGACAAATTTTGGAAAAACAAAGATCTTGTAGCATTGGAAAACTGAGATGAAAGACGACTTCCAAACCAACTACCACCTTCTTTTTTCGCCTCTTCTTCTTGTTTTGGCATTGATCCGGTGTTGTTATCGGTACTCGTAAATATCTTAACATCTTCTGAATCCTCTCTGTTTCCATCTTCGGCTAGAAACGGGTCTTTCAGGTTTATTCTAACTTTTTGATCAGAAATATCACCCGTATATCTAAACCGTACTAGGAGAGAAAATTCGTCGGTACCGGCAAAAACAGGTGAATTTTCGTATATGAATTGAACTTGTAGCAATTCACTCAATTGCTTCTGGTGAACCCTATAAGATACCATTTGATAGCTTGTATAGCACTTCAGATTTTCCGTATCAGCCCCTAGCAAACAACAATATCAAAAAAACCACAACTGGAAATCAGTAGAACCACATTGAAAAGCCGCCTGGGAAGAAAGGAAACATTCACCAAAAACTAAAAAAAAGGCATCATTGCTTACGTCAGCGTGTTGATTTATTAGTGAGCACGTGACGCTTGCTGTATAAATTGCTGAAAAGGGTAATTTCAAATCTGCATCTGTCTTTCAGGTTGTGGCAACGTGCTGGGATATTGAGAAGACGGATTACATAGTTTTTATCCAGAACACAAAGCGTAGAACAAGAGAAAAAAGATTCAAAAAGCTACGGTGGAACATGAAAAACTCCACATATATTATTTAATTGCCAAATAATGTTTATTTCAGTAATAACTTACTTGTAATTGTTACTAAAAGAAATCTTTAAGTCAAAGAAAAAAGAAGACAGGGTAAAACTGAAAGGACTAGAATTATACGATGTGCCATATGCATTATTTTTTGTAGTTTTTTTTATTTTTCTTTCTAAATATTTAATTATATCATTGCAAAATGCTAAAAAAAGGTATTTTTGTACAACCTGCAGTACCCTGTTTCCGTGGTATTTCAATCAATTTTCACAAACTATCAACAGAAACAGATTCGAGGCATGTAGGAAAGTTACAGAAATTGAATAAAAAGAAAGAGATTGCGTTCCAATAACTAACTATATGAGGTCCTAGGATTAGAAATATTACAGCCATATTGTAGCGCATATAATCTATCCAAAACAATAAAATATTCTTTTAAAAACAGGTTAAATACAAAGTAATATTACTATAAAGCCTGTCATTCAGTTATCAATTACTTACTCTTTTTCTGAACAACACGACACTACAATTATTTTCCAAATTCAATTTGGCTGCACACCAAGCCACATAATGTTTACGTAATATTGCCCGGAGCGATGACAAGCTGATGGAACGGGAAGGCCGGCCGGTTTCATGTTGATAATAACTGAAATCTTGAATTCCTTATGGTGGTTTATAATATAGATTCCACTTCACACTTTTGCAAAGAAGAATCGCTTACGGAAAGTATAAAAATGCTGGAATTCCCCAGTGGTGTGGTTTACGATGACAAACTATGTCGATTACAAATTAATAACCTTCGTAAGACGAAACCGTTAGTTGAAAGTGAATGCAAATTCCATATTGGACATATATATGGTGAAATTGGGTATGAATTTGATCAGATTGGAATGAAAATAGGTACTGATGACACTAATAAGAGTATCCAGTCGTTATTAAAAAATTTGTTTTCTGAAACTGAATCAATTATTGGTGTCACGGGTTTGATTAACACACTTGTTTTTGAATGTATCAAACATAACTGCTCTCCTCACTTTCTTAGGGATGTGATTGACCAATATGATAGCAATGGAGAGGTTTCTGGTATGCGCTTACTTGTTTCTTTGAATAGAATGCGGAGAAGTATTTGGGAATACAATATTCTAGAACGCGTGGAGTGTATTGAAGATAATTATCTTAATTGGTCATTCCGTAAATGTGTATTTGAAATGGAATGCATGCATGAGGTAAAGCCAAGTTTATATACACGTACAACAGTTGTAACAAAATTATTGAATAAATCAAATTATTGTCCCCGACTTGATCAATTTGCATCAAATTCAATGCTGATTTTTGATCTTTTACATGATGACTTTCTAGAGACAATGACCACATCAAATGACCGAATTGGGTTTTCCTTTGACAATGTACATCCTTCGACGCTCCTTGATTGCATTAAAAGTCTTGGTTTAGATATTGATACAGAGAATTACACATTCACTAATCCACATTCAAAGCAAAATGTCAGTAATAATAATACGGATAGCGCATACAAAAAGAGGAAACTACATTGATTACGAAAAGAATTTTGTAACTTGTTTTAAAATATTATATAGAAAATATAAACACAATCGAGCATATAAAATGCCATTCTATGTAACATTGTTAGGATAGACCTCACTAGCCTGAACATCAGTATCAACTCCAACGTCAACGTCGATATCAATATCAATATCCACATTCTCTTTGTTTCCATTCATATCAACCGGTTCTATTTCTTCCTCAGACGCATCGATAATAACAGCCTCCTGTTTTCCTTCGTCCCACCTTACAATTGGATCAGGAATAAAATCTCCATTCTGTTTGGTTAATCCTAATTCCTTGTCAAATGTTTTCAAATCTAATGTTTCATGTGTATAGCCAGTGTACAATTTAAGCGCTTGCGCTTCCAGGATCATTGAATCTGAATAAAGAACCGAGGTATCTAAATTATAAATTCTTGCATTTTTGAAAATTAAATGGACATCATACATAAACTCATCTAATGTATTGTAAGTCCAATTATTTATTCTTCTTTTAACCATATCAAAAGCAATTGGATGCTTAATGATCACATAATAATCAGGATATAATTTCTTGATAGGTTTCACATTGAAAATCTTGCACAATTTCCGACCAACAGGATTGTTGTAATTCTGTAGATAATTAAATATTTCACCTACCCTACTTTGTAAAATAGTTCTAGTTTCACCGATAGGTTCGTGTGTTGTTCCAAAAATATCCCTTGATATTGGTAAAGTGCCAAAATTTTTACGTCTTCTAACAGGTGGTTGGTTGGAAATAATAGTCATCCCATTTGTTGGTTCCGGGGTTGTTTCTGCAGGACCTTGTTCAGGTGTAGATTTTTTATAATTCTTTTCACCTAATTTTTTCTTACTTAATTTAACACGCTTGACATCATTTCCAATATCTCCTTCGTCATCATCACCATCAAAATAATCATTTTCTGCTTCTTCTACTTCCGCTTCTTCTACATTCTTAATTTGGGAATTTTCTTCAAATTCCGGCTTCACCTTCTTCTTTCTTCCTCTTTTGCCTTTAACCTTAACCTTTTTTTCTCCGTTATCATTTTTAGCACTATCATCATCATCACTTACTAAACCATCAATTTGTCTCAACCATTGCTCTTCACTGATAGTTTCATCATATTTAGTAGATTTTCTATCTCTTGTACCACGTCCATAATTCTGAATATCATCATCAGTATTTGTCTCAGGTTCAGGTTCTTTATTATAGACCTCTGGTAATTCTTGCTCAGAAAATAACCTTGGTAAATTAGAATTCCAATTTTTTTCTCTATCATCATCCATTTTTCTAAAAGAATTAATCTCATCCTCATTTCTAGCCAGAATTTCATTCAATTCATCATCATTTAGTTCATCATCATTTTCATTGGAATTTTCTTCACTTTCAATTAATTTTCTTAGTAAAGCTTCTTGTTCTTCAGCAGTTGATTTTTGATCAAACTTACCAGCTTGAATGACTTTACCATCAATATCCAGCTTTTGGTGAGCTTTTTCTAAAATATATTCTTCAATAGAATCACTCGTAATTAACCTTAAAATTCTAACTTCATTTTTTTGACCAATACGATGTGCACGATCTTGTGCTTGTAAATCTTGATGTGGATTCCAATCTGTATCAAAAATAATAACAGTATCAGCGGTTTGTAAATTTAATCCTAAACCACCTGCTCTAGTTGATAAAAGAAATATAAAATATGGTGAATTTTCTGCATTAAAATCTCTTAATAACAAAGTTCTATCATCTGCTTTTGTATCACCATCTAATCTCATATATTTCATATCCCTAAATCTTAAAAAATCTTCCATAATATCCATAATTTGAGTCATTTGAAAAAATATTAAAACTCTATGACCTGTAGCTTTAAATTTAGGTAAAATTCTATCTAAAAGTTCAAATTTACCACTAACTCTCCAAATTAAATCATTATTTTGATGAGAAGGATTAATCATATCTTCAATTGCTTGAAAAACAAAAGGATGATTACAAATTTTCCTTAATTGCATCAATTTATTATTCATACCTTTAATTCCAACTGCTTTATTTTCTTGATCACCAACAAATAATTTGTTATATTTAAGCATTTGATGATACATTTTCGATTGTAATCCCGAATTTTTACATTTAATAATTCTTTCAATCTTATTAGGTAATGATTTTTCAACATCTTTTTTCAATCTTCTTAAAAGGAAAGGTCTTAAAACTTTATGTAATCTTCTAATAACTAACAAAGTTTCTTCTTCTGATAATTCAATTTTATCTTGACCACCAGTATTTGCAAAGGGAGTATTAAACCATTCATCAAAAGATTTAACAGAATTAAAAATTTTAGGTAAAACAAAATTTAATAAAGCCCATAATTCAGGTAAATTATTTTGTAATGGAGTACCAGTTAAAATTAATCTATAATCAGTATGATAAAAATCGTTTAATGTATAAGATAATTTAGATTTACTATTTTTCATTCTATGACCTTCATCAATTATCATATGAACCCATTTAATTTTTGATAATAAATATTTATCTTTAATAATATATTCATAAGTTGTTAATAATACATTAAAATCTCTTGCCTTAACGCGTTGAGCCAATTCTTTTCTAATTGCTGGTGTACCTTTATAACTAATTTTTTTTAAAGTTGGAGCCCATTTATCAAATTCATTATCCCAATTTGGTAATGTACTTAATGGTACAATAACTAAAAATGGGCCAGATAATTTTTTAACTTCTGTAATATAAGTCAATAAAGAAATTGTTTGAATAGTTTTACCTAAACCCATTTCATCTGCCAAAATACCATTTAGATGATTATTATATAATGATACCATCCATTCTAAACCACGAATTTGATATTCCTTTAATGTACCACCAACTAAAATTGAAGGTTGTTTTTCTACTTTTTCCCTAATTTTATGAGCAACATTATAATAATCTAAATTTTGCTTTTCTTCTTCATCTAATTCTTCATTTTTTTCAGTATCATCAGAAACAGTATGACCAACTTTAACCATTTTTTCATGAGTTTCCTTCTGTTGATCTCTAACAGCTTCAGTTAAACTACTCAAGAAAGAATTAGTTTGTTTTAAAAGATGAGTAATTCTTGTATCTTTTGTTTGATCTAATAATTTAACATAAGCTTCTTCATCATTAGCCTTTAATGCTTGTAATCTTTGTTTAGCATTTCTTTCAATACGACGTTGTTCTTCTTTTTCAGTTTGTTGATGAAAATTTATTAAATTTTTTGATAATCTTTGATATCTAGATTTTTTATCCAATAAAATTTTTTTATGATCATTTGAAGCATTTAACAAAGTAGTTTGCCTTTGTATAACTTCAATTTTTTGTTTTTCAAGTGCCATATTTTTTTGTTCTAAATATAAAGCATTAACAATAACAGCATCATTTAAATTAATACCTCTATTCTTAGAAGAAAAATTTGGTAAATGATTAATTAATAACATATTTTGATGGAAAATTCCTGATAAAACATATCCTCTTAAAGCTTTTTGATATGGTAACATTTTAAAAGCTTCAAATTCATATTTAAAAGATTCATCTAATTTTGAAAGTTGTTCTAAATTATCTAATTCATCTTGAACAAGTAAATTTTCATGTAATAATTTTAAATCATTGGCAGTTTCTAAATCTAAAGAATTTGGATATGCTGAGGGAGTGAAAACTTTTGATTTTAGCATACTAGTAAATTCATAAGGTATATTTGTTTTTAATTGAGGTATAACAAAAGAATCAACTTTTAAAAGAGGATTATGAATATTTTCCCTTTTTACAGTTGAATATTTTTCATCTAATTTATCCAAGATAACTGGTGGTCCAATTGGAAGTGTATGAATCTTTTTTGATGAAGAATTTGATGTAATATCTGGTAATTTATCATTTTCAATAGTATTTTGCAAAGGTAAAGGGGTAGGAATTTCATTAGAAGTTATTACAGTTGATTCTGATGCAGTTTCAGCAGCTAATGCCTTCTTAGATTTTTTAGGAGCACGTTTTCTTTCTTTTTTAGGGGCAGATTTTTGACTAGCTTTTGATTGTTTTGGTAACTGAGGTTTTTGTTGTTGTTGTTGTTGTTGTTGTTGTTGTTGTTGTTGTTGTTGTTGTTGTTGTTGTTGTTGTTGTTGTTGTCGTTGTTGTTGTTTGTTTAGTTCTGCTTGTCTTTGAAGTTGAGCTTGTGCTGCTGCTTTTGCCTGTGCCTCTTGTTGTTGTTGTAATTGTAATTGTAATTGTAGTTGTAATTGCTGTTGTTTATTTTGCTCTTGTTTTTGTATTTCTGCTTGTTTATAAAGATTTTGAGTTTGAGTATTATCTATAGTGACTTCCGAATTTTGTTGTGATTGTCGTGATTGATTATTTTTCTGTCGTTGAAATTGATCATAACTAACTGAGATTAAATTGTTAAGTTCAGGAGTTATTGGTTGATTCTGAATAAATCTTTTAAAAGTTGCAATTTGAAATTTAAGAATATGTGCTTCAACAGGATGAAAAATACTTGAAGGTTGATTAGTTTGTTGAGATGTTGGTAATCCCATAGGTGTTGAAGCTGCAGAATTTATGTTTATGTTTATATTTTGCATATTTTGTTGGGCAGGTGGTAGAGGCTGTTGTACAGATGGTGGAGGTTGTTGTTGTTGCTGTTGTTGTTGCTGTTGTTGTTGTTGCTGTTGTTGTTGCTGTTGTTGTTGCTGTTGTTGTTGTTGCTGTTGTTGTAATAAAAATTGTCTCTTTTGTGCCAATAATTCATCATTAGATGATGTTTGTTGTAGTAATATATTAGGAGAATTATTTGAATTTGAAATATTATCATTATTATTTAATTGATTCCTTTGTTGTAAATGTAATTGAATTTTTTGAAAATTTGGATCATTTGACAATAAAGAATAAAGTTTAATATATTGTGGCATCCTAGTAGCTGCAACACCATGTTGAAATTTCAATTGTTGTAAACGTTTATAAATTTCTTGAATTTGAGAAACTGATAAACCATTTTGAGTAATTTGTTGATTTATATTATTATTATTATTATTATTATTATTATTATTATTATTATTATTATTATTATTATTATTATTATTATTAATAGTAGTAGTAGTACTACTATTGTTATTGTTGTTGTTATTATTGTTATTATTGATATTATTGATATTATTATTATTAGGAGTAGCGATAGTAGTAGTAGGATTTGTTTCTTGTTGAATGGGTATATTCATATTATTAAAACCTTGGTCATTAAAGTTGAATTGTGAATTGAACTCCATATTTTTATTTTTTAAAAAAAAATCAAAAATCCGAAAAAAACAATATGAAGAATATGTATTATGAATAACAGAAAAAGATATGAAAAATTCAATTCAATTCAATTCAATTGAATAAAATAAAATAAAATAAAATAAAATAAAATAAAATAAAAATAAAATAAAATAAAATAAAATGAAGTAAATAAATGAATAAATGAATAAATGAAAAATTAATAATGATATAATATACTACTAACCATAGGCTAAATAATATATTAGTATAGTATAATAATAATTGACAGAGTTTAATAATAAACAAATAATTAAACAAATAAACAAATAAAAATTAAAAAGACGGCTCAACTAAAATAAATTGTTAAATGTAAACAAATAAACGCCAAATAAATTGTTTAAACAAATTGTATAATAATTAAAATAATAATATAATTAATTTTAATAGATAAATAAAACAAAAATTAATCGGTTAAAATCAATCACGGAACGTAAATAAAGAGAATATAAAAATATTATTATGCCCACAAATGCACTCAACAAAATGTTTTTTTTTTTTTTTTCTTATTTTTTTTTCTCATTTTTTTTTCTCATTTTTTATTGTTTTTTTTTGCTGACAATTTAAATTCATGTGTCAATAGCATTGCGTCGGTCGGCGCTAGTTTTTCAACAAGGAAAAGGAAAAGGAAAAGGAAAATAAAAATAAAAATAGAAAGGATTAGGATAAGGATAAGGATAAGTAAAAGGAAAAGAAAAAGGAAAAGAAAAACAAAATTTTAGAAACAAATAATCATTTATTTATTTATTTATTTATTTATTTATTTATTTATTTACTTCTTTGCTTTATTTACTTCTTTGTTTTATTTATTTACTTGTTTTATGATTTTACAGTTTATGATTTTACAGTTTATAACTATAACTATAACTTTAAAAAAAAGAAAGAAAAACAAAAAGAAAAAGAAAAGATTAACCCGAAAAGCATAATATTATTTCTTTTCTTTTCTTTTCTTTTTTTTTTTTTTTTTTTACTTTTCCGTTTTAATTGTCTTAAATTTATCTCCTTATTATAATATACACAGTCTTTGTTTTTCCTTTTTTTCCCTTTCTCCCTTTCTCTTTCTCATTTTCTTATTTCCTTTATCTTCAGTTTTTTAATCTTTTTTTAAAAAATTTTTTTGTCTTTCTTTGTTGTCACTGCTACTACTACTACTACTAATAATAATAATAATAATAATAATAATTTCAATAACTTGTAAAAAAAAAAAAAAAAAAAAAAAAAGATCTGCTAATTCCTTCTATTTTCTTAATTTAAAAACTCCACTTTTTGCCTTCCCAAATAAAGAATTTATTGTGCGGCTGTAAATTCAATTTAATTTACTGTAATTTAATTTTCTCGTCATTTCTTCAAAACTTTTTCTTTTTTTCTTTTCTTCGTATTTCTTTGTATTTCTTTATTCTTTCAATGTAAGATAACATCAATAGAAGGGATAAAAATAGTTTTAATTTTTAACTTTAACTTTTACTCTTACTCTCTCTTATAATTTCACATTTCTTTAAAAATTTACTAAACTTCATTCATCTTTATTGCGTTTTTTATTTCTTTCTTTCTTTGTCTCTCTCTTTATCTACTACTTATAAGTCCTAATTATTTCAAGATTTGAAATAATCAAATGTAAGAAGAAGAAGAAAAAAACTATTAAAAATGAATTTTGAGAAAAATCTTTTTTTTTTAAAAAAAGAAAAACTAGTAAACAGCAATAAAATAAAATAAAATATAATATAACAAGTAAATAAATAAAATAAAAATGTAGAATTCTAGAATCGATATCAGTCGAATATTATGTATACATAAGCTGATTGGTTGTATATAGACATGATCAACCTCACACATACACAACTGTGTTGCTCGTCTCTCAACGTTTTCGCCGTGTTCTTTTGATCCAGATTTTATTCCATTTGACGCTTTGTATGAGACTTTAAATTTCTTATATTTCTGTTTTCTTTTGTTTTCTTTTGTTTTGTTTAATTTATCTAAACTATATTGTGATGAGTTAATATTTTCCCTTTGATTTGCAGTTATTATGCATATTTTTTTTTTTTTTTACTAAAGCCTAGTGCAATAATAACCTATCCATTTAACACTTTTAATACGCTTAACAAAATTATCTCTGTTTTTATTTCAAGTTTCCTTATTTATTACTTAAAGAACTCGGTTTACGACGTTTATGTGATTGTCTGAATCAGATTCTAAAATTCAACTTATCCAATGTTATAAAATATAAAAAAAAATTATACTTTTTATTTTTAAATAATTATTAGCCATTGTGATATCAATTAAATATTCAAAAAAGATTGTAATTTAAAATTGTGATTTTTTTCTCTTTTATCTATAGTTGTAAAACTATCGTCTACTTTTTTTCATATTAATACAATCGATATAAATAAAATTATTTATTTTTACAATGCTAATATGTCTTTTTTAATCGTATGCAACCATTTTAGCAACTTTTTTATAACTGAAATTATTTTTCTTTTAATGATTCCTAATCGAGTCAAATGATTGGTTTTTCTGTTAACTCAAAAGTCTATTTAATTCATAACAGAATTTGTAAAACATTCAACATATGACCCAAATAATTTGTATTACTGTATTTAAAGGCAGAAAAATTAATTAATAAAATAGCTACTTAATATAGAAACTAATACTTTTCATTATTATTTCATGGGAACATATAACTACAGAATATATGCTTGCAGAAAAAGGAGCCCCCCAAATAGGAAATTTCTCCACAAAAATTTTTTCATCGCCTTTACACATTCGGTAATTTTAAAAAAAATTACATGGCGCGTTGCCAAATCAGGAAACTTAAAAAATTCAAAGCATTCATTTTGGGAAATTGATGTTTAAATTACGAGTAAAATTTCTGTCGAAAGCCATGATTTTCGACTGGATTTATTATTATTGTGTCTATTTTTAGCTTTATTTGCACATACTTATTATTTTGTGTTTCTGCCAAAAAAAAATTATTTAATTTTATTAGAAGAGTATAAAAACAACCATATTTACCCTAACTTGATTTCAAATTTTGTTTCCATTAATTTTTCTTTTAGTGCATTAAATATATATCTATCCTTTTTGAATTCTACCTGAATAAAACAAAATGTCCGATTTTAGTGTCTTTGATTATTGTAATTTTTTAGAATTTGAAGAATCCAACGAAAGTAGTCTTTTATTCTTTAATAAACCAAATATCAGTGAATGTATTGCTAACCTTATTGATAACGAGCCCATTGACGATTTTATGGATGTCGATGAAGAATTTATTAACATGAACCTTGATCTTGGACCAACTGATGACTTTGATGTAACATACGAAATTGATCCCCTTGAGATTGATAACTGTGATTTGTCTGATGATATCATCACTGGTGAAGAAATTGAAAACTTATTCTTTAACGATGTTTCTCCAGAGATTAAAACTATTTCTCCAATGTCTACTCTTTGTAATAGCTCTGTTGCTACATCAAAATCTTCAGTCATTCCTGAAAGTAAGTTTACGTTCTTTAGTCTTACTGATAAAAATGCTGTCAGTAATAGCCATAATTTTGTTTCCCAATTCTCTATCTTGATGGAGTCTCCATCAACTAGTGATTCCCTTCCTAATAATATTCCTGAAAAGACAAACAATCTCGAAAAGTGCTCTACCAAAACTATAAAAAGGTCAAAAAGAGCAAGACCTGAATTTAAAATCTCTGTGGAACTTCTCAAACGAATTGCAAAATATTGGACAGTTATTGCAACAAACAGTAAATATATGACATTGCTGAAAACTGCAAGAGAAAAAGCTGAACAATTAGGCATAAAAGAATTAAATCACACTCAATTCACTAATAATGTTGTTCCTGCCCTCCTACCAAACTATGTTGATATTACCTTTTTCAAAAATCTTCAAGGTGAAGACGGTTGGAATTATGAAAAAAATACAAAACGTCACCAGCCTTCTGTTTCATTGGCACTGAGATGGTGTGGTCAAGAACTGAACTTCTATGACCCCTTTGTCGTGAGATATAAGATTGATGACAAGGGCAAACGTTATAACAAACAAGCAATGTGCCCATATTGTCCGGTTTATTCAGGCCTGGATTTAGATATTATTTTTCATACTACACAAGATTCGTTATACATGCATCATGTATGCAAAGACCATGGAGTTTACAGTACTGGTTATGAAGTATCACCTCCTTTAATCGGACTTAAAGACAGTAATATTGTTGCATATTGTACAGAATGTGATGAAATATGTAAAATTGGTTATGTTGGCTCTGGTATTGATAACTGTTTGATTGGATATTTCAGACATGCTTTTGTTTCACATAACAGAAAAAGACAGAAGAGAACTCGTGAACAAAGACACTCTGATCATACATTTTTCAATGGTTGCAGAAAAAGATTTGTGTTTGAAAATGACACTAGTTTATCCGCTGCAAATTTTATTTCTTAGAATTAAACGTTTATATTTTTAATAACATTGTATACCTTCAAGAATTATTTTAATGAGTACTGTGTAATAGAGAAGTCTTTTTTTTTGTTGTTACATTATTTTTCTTTTAATAGCGCAATGTGAAATTTTTGTTTAAAAGGTTATAGATATCAAGTCTATGCACGCTCAAGTTTAAGCTTTATGAGTTAACCAATAAGTATATTAAACGATTTTTGCATTGAAAAAAGAATTGAACACAATATAATCAAACTAAAAATTTAAAAGTTCTCACTATGATATATCTTGTTTTACTTGACCTATGAAAAGGGCTGAAAACAGACAATGAAAACATGTATATCTAAATTTTTATTATGCGGAGAATGTACCTGTCAAATATATCATTCATCAAATGATCTCCTAACTCTGTATTGTTTCCATGAACGCTATTTGTTTAAATTTCTTGAATTAAAAACCCAGGCAAATATTTATTATTGATTTTAAAGCTGTAGGATGAATATTGAGAGTTCTCACCAGCTTTCCCATTTGGAAAAGTTTATCAGATAGAAATTTCTAAAAAAATAAATTAATAGGTCAATAAACTTCTCAATGAATTATTTTATTTAATTTCAAAGCACATGTTATATATTATAAGAAAAAACATTCAGTGAGTAATTAGATTAATTATTGCTGAAATAGTATTTGTCAGTTTGGAAGCTTTAGATTACATCTAGAACTTTCTATGTATTCTACAAAATTATATACCAAATATTGATTATTAATCTGTTCATTTTAACTTAAATTATTAAGTTTTTGAATCTTTATGAAAAGAAGTCTATTTTCTGATGTTAGTTTCTGCTACACTTCACAATTATTTTTCCTAGTTTCTTTATTTGAGTAAAATAACTATTATCAAAATGGATACAAATTTCAGTAGTAACAGACTTCAAAACTGGTAATTAAAGATTTAGCCTAAAGTAATAGTTTTCAGCCATTAATTTTTTTTAACATGTGATTCATTATTGATAAGTGCCCCATGTCGAGCTGTTGAGAAAATTGGATGAGGCCCGGGGTCTAAAATTTCTTTAGAAGAACACAAAAGCATAAGTGGCCGAGCGGTCTAAGGCGACAGACTCAAGTTCTGTTACTGGTAACAGTGCGCAGGTTCGAATCCTGTCTTATGCACCAGAAAAAGGCGGGCTTAGCTCAGTGGGAGAGCGCCAGACTGAAGATCTGGAGGCCATGTGTTCGATCCACATAGCTCGCATCAAAATTTTTGTGTATAATTTCATATGATTTATTTTTTTGGTTAGTAGAAATATCATGTAAAAATTATCATGGAGAAATCAATTGATTACTTTATTTTTTTTTATACAGTATTAAAATTAAAAATTAGTGTTGTGCCAGAAGTCTTTGTCTATAAAAAAACTATAGTAGATGTAACTCACTTAATCTTTCACAATTAGGCATTTCCATTCTATTAGCCTCAGCAATTTTATCCCAATCACTGAAAAAAATACCTTGAGCCTGTTCAATCATCTGTTCCTTTTTATGCCTCTCTCTCAAACAGTTGATATTCAAACCTTCAACATATTGACCTTCTACGTATTTGTCTAAACCTTTTAATTCTTTCTCAGAGTTCTTTCGTCCATTGAAATCATCCATTGTCTTTTCAGAAATATAGTAGTTAACATTAAAGTTTGGTGTTGAACGTTGAACATTCAAATCGTTCGTTGGTTCCAATTTAAAGGACGGTACACGTCCATGAAACTCACGAATGTTTCGGTTATATGAATTACTAGAATTCGAACCACCACCAAGAGAATTCAAAAGGATCGAGACAATGATAATTATTAGTGGTAAAAATTGGATAATGTACTGTGACCAAGGCAATTCTGAATCTCTAGCACCATTTCCTCCTGCCCCATTTGCACCGGCACGTCTATTACGTTGTTGCTGTTGTTGCTGTGCAGCACGTCTTCTAGCATTCATACCGGCAGCATTTGAATAATAAAATCCATTATTTGGGAATCCATTTCCACCAAATTGAAAGGTAAATCCATTTCCTCCCATACCACCCATACCACCCATTCCAAACAACATATTTAAAATATCGTCATTAAATGCACCACCACCACCGCCCATACCAGCACCCTGTGGAAAACCTTGGAATCCCGGGAAACCATTCATTCCACCCATTCCACCCATACCTCCAGGGCCAGCGCCAGCACCACCCATTCCTCCACGTGAATCTGGATCAGAGCCAGTCATATCATACATTTTACGTTTTGATTCATCACCTAAAACTTCGAAAGCTTTTGCAATAACTTTAAAAGCTTCCGAAGCCTTTGGATGTTTGTTCTTATCTGGATGTAATTTAATTGCCAATTTTCTGTATGACTTTTTAATCTCTACGTCATTTGATGATTTATCAACTTTAAGAACACGATAATATTCGGTCCTATTAATACTAAGAATCTCTTCAACGAGCTTCTTTTGTTCAGGTGTATAATCTGCCATATTTTGTACTTTTTTAATAAATCTAATCTCTTAGTTGTCGAAAACTTGTCCAAAATTATATGTAAAACTTCAAGTGATCGTCAAAACAAAACAAACCAAAAAAGAAACTCTATGATATAGTTTCGGATACTTTAATATTATCCTTCAAAATCGGCACTTGACACAGCAATGATTGGACTGTTAAAGAATATGATCCTGTATTTACGATAAAAATGGCACTTGCCACCTTGCACTACAGAATCTTCAGTCTTCGGTCGCCATGAGCTCAACATAATACGCGCGCCCCGCTTTAAGTTTCTTTTTTTTTTTTACATTTATGTTCATGATTCCCTTTTACACATGGGGGGTTGTTATTTATTATATACACATTATACCTTTTATTTATTTGTCATCTTCCAAAAGCCATAATGCCATTTCCTTCTTGTCCCTCTCTTTATCCTCCTTTTCATTCATGGCTTCAACTTTACCTTCCATGACCACCTGTTGAACATGTTCCTTTTGCTTGGCACGATCCCTCATTCTCTCTTCAATTGTACCACGCACCAACAATCTGTAAACTGTAACTTGACGCTGTTGACCCAAACGATGTGCACGGTCCATCGCTTGGGAATCAATAGTTGGATTCCAATCTGAATCATAGAAAATAACCGTATCTGCAGCTGTAAGATTGATACCTAAACCACCAGCTCTAGTCGAAAGTAAAAAGATAAATAGTTCAGGATTAGTCTGCCAATCATTGACTAAATCTCTTCTATCACTTAACTTAGAAGAACCATCAAGTCTGATATATTTATATTGTCTGTAGGATAAATATTCCTCCATAAGATCCATCATTCTCGTCATCTGGAAATAAATCAAACATTTATGATCACCCTTCTTTAAATCAACAAGCATTTGATCCAATTTTTTCAACTTGGCACTTTCAAGGACAAACCTTTCCATAGATGGTAAACGTATTGTACCACCTCCCATATAATTAGAATCTTCTATTGGTAACATCTCTGATTTTGGCCAATCTTTAATTGGAATTTCTTTTTCTAATAATTCAGCTTGTGTATTCAAACTTAATGGCAATAAGGCTTGTCTTATAGTTGGATTAAAAAAAATATCATCTTTCAAAACATTGAAATTTGATTTTGAACAAGTAATTTCAATAGGTGGAGCTAATGCAGATTCAAAATATCCCCGTTGGAACACTCTCATATACATATCTTTGGAAACATTATCCACTAAATTGTTCAAAAACTTTGGACATTTTTCTTCACTAACATTTAACAATTTATCGTTCTTATTGTATATTTCTTTTATGAGTTTAGACTTTTCATTTCTCGTACTTTCAAGATAGGTTCTGTTATTAATTGCATTCAATATCAAATTGTTCGAAACTATTTTTTCAATTTCATTTGGTGTTTCTTTAATAAATCTTAATATACTCAATCCATTATCTTTATTATTATCTTTAACACTCGCATAATTCTTAGCATCATAAATATTAAACATTCTACCAATAAGTTTCTCCTTATCACTTAAATTAGTACTTTCATAAGATGGTAATAACATTTCATTCATAATTAATTTTGGTAATGTATATTCAATATGATTTTTGGTGTTATAGATTAACTCTAAGTTAGTCTCATTAACTTCCCTTAATAAACTTTCAGTTTTAGGATAATCACCAAAGCAAAATGCAGATTTTGTATCAGCTCTTTCGAATAAATCTGGATGATTACACACTTTTCTAAATTGCATAACCACATTCATTAATGATTCAACTTCTTCATTATTACCAATTCTTTTATTATTTTCAATTAAATCCATCAAATTAATTTGTGAACGTAACATACGATACAATTTTTTTTGTCTATTTGTTAAATCACAATAAACATCAATTTCAATTTTTTCACCTAATTCACTTTGAACATTCTTTTTAATTCTACGTAACATAAATGGTTTTAAAATTGCATGTAAACGTCGTAATTGTTCTTCATTTAATTTAGAATTAGATTGTGCATGTGCTTCAATATCTTTTGAAAACCATTCACTAAATTCATCATGAGAATCAAATAATGATGGCATAATAAAATGTAATAAAGCCCATAATTCTTGCATATTATTTTGAATTGGTGTACCAGTTAAAAGTAATCTATTACGACATTGGAAACTTAATAATGATTTCCATCTTGAAGATTGTGAAGATTTAATTGCTTGAGCTTCATCTAAAATCATATATTGCCATTTCATTTTTTGAAAATATGCATTATCTGCAACTACTAATTGATATGAAGTAACAACAACATGAAATGGTGAATTTCTATTATAGATAATATTCTTCCTATCCCAAAATTTACGTAAAACTTTACGATCTTTTGCAGTACCCCAATAAGGTAAAACATTGAATTCAGGAACAAATTTTGTAATTTCTTGTTGCCAATTATGTAATGTTGATGCAGGCGTAACGACAAGAAATGGACCCCAAATATCATGAGTTTCAGCTAAATATGCTAAAACAGATATACTTTGAACAGTTTTACCCAAACCCATTTCATCAGCTAAAATACCATTAATACCTTGTTCATATAAATTAGCTAACCAATTTAAACCTTTACGTTGATATTCTTTTAACGTACAATTTAATAGTTTTGGTTGTTCAACAGTTATATCACCAATTGAAGTTGGGTTCTGGAAATTCATTTCACCTTCATTTTCTTCATTATCATCATTACTAGCCCTTGTTACACCATTATTAAATTGTTCAGCTTTATTCTTGGCTTCTAATAATGCACTTTGTGCATTTGCTGCTGCCATTTTATGTAATGCTTCATCATTTTCTTCATCAAAATTCAAATCTGTAAAATCTTTTCTTGCCATACTTAAATCAACCTCAACATCTGGTTTGTTATTAATATTAGAACTTCCTAAATGATTTTTATCACCCATTTCACCTTCAAATTCACTAGTTTTAATCTTTCTACCAATAAAATGTGAATATAGTTCAGTTTGATTAATTAAAAAGTTTAATTTTCTAGCTTGTCTTTTAGCTTCTCTATCTTCTTCTTCCTTCTTTGCCTTTTGTAAAGCTTCTTGCTCGGCTTTTAACCTTAAATTTCTTTCTTCCTTTTCATTCTTCTTCCAGAAACTTAACATTTCTCTCATACCCCTTCTAGCTTTTGAAAGTTGATCCTTCTGAGCTTTAGTAGTTTTTAATTGCCATTTTCTTGATTCTCGTGCGGCTAATTGTGCAGTTTTTCTTAAATTGATAGATTTAGCTTGAGCAGTTTGTTGGAATAATCTATAAGCTTTTGGATTGTCCTTTCTAGCCAAATCTTTCCAAATAGATAAATAAGTATTATCATATTGTCTTTCAAGACTTTTCGATTCTTTTAATGATAATTTAGGATTTTTTGCAGAATCTTCAGTTTCATCAGTTGAATCTATTGTAGGCAACGCATTATTTGATTTGGATATATCAGTTGAAGGAACATTAACATTTTCAACTGATCCATTAGTTTTAGAAGCTGCACCACCTCTTCTACGTTTCCTTTTGGGTTGACTCATACCTTCAGAAATTTCTTGTTCAATTTTTACATTATCAAGCATTTCTTCAGCACGTGAACTTGGTTTTCTTCTTCTTTTACCAGCAACAGCAGTTGTTGAGGTTGAAGTTGAAGGTAAAATTGGTGCTGAAGTAGATGGAGCAATTTTTCTTGATTGTCTGCCAGAACTTTTTGCATTTTTGGCAGTTAACGTTGTGGATGTTGCTGTTGTTAATATTTTTCTTTGACCACCTCTTTTTCTAGTTACAGGTTTCTCATCAACTAGATTAGTTGGAACTGTAGCTTTAGTTCTT
This sequence comes from Pichia sporocuriosa, assembly GCA_030574275.1. Taxonomy (NCBI): domain Eukaryota; kingdom Fungi; phylum Ascomycota; class Pichiomycetes; order Pichiales; family Pichiaceae; genus Pichia; species Pichia sporocuriosa. Next base: position 123,603 of record JAJMES010000212.1, read on the forward strand.
CTACCACCTCTACCTTTCCTTTTAACAACATTTTTCAAAACTGCATCATTAATATTTGTACTATTATTTAATGCTATATTTTCTAATGGATTTATGTAATTAGTTTGTAAAGGTGAAATATATGGATTATCAATATTTGATAATTTCGTATTAATATTTTGAAATTTTAAATTTTGTAAAATATATTCACGCTCAGTTTGTACATCTATTAAATGATTTAAAAATTCAGATTTTAAATTATTTAACTTATCAGATTCAATAATTGATTGCTTATTACGTTTAAATATTTTATCAAACATTGCATTTTTTGTATTAAAATTATTAAGGTCACTTTTTAAATTTTCTGTTAATTTATGATCAAAAAATAAACCATTTGTAGTTGCTAAAAATTGAAATTCATCATTCATTAATTTTAGATTATTTATTGTAGTATTTGATAAATTATCTAACTCAACAATAGAATTAAGTTTTTGATGAAAAACAGATAATAAATCATCAGGATCAGCAAGTGTCTTCATTGATTTTTCATTGTTATCATTTACAGAAATTATATCTGAAGATTGATCTCTATCATCTACTTTAGTATTTGTATCAAATGATGATAATGGATCAATTTGCAGTTTTATTGGATCATTTGGAACTTCTGATGATGAAGATGACGCGTTGTTGATATTATCCACAAGCATAGAGTTTATCGGAATCTATATAGCAAAAGAAAATAAAAGAAAAAGTAGAAGAAGTAAAATTATGGTTAGTATTATGAAACAAAGTTGTCAAATATTAATAATTTGCCCTTTATTGAGAATAGATTGAACAAAAAAAAAAAACAAAAAAAACTGGTTGTAATCACATACCCTTGAAGTGACAAAAGAATCCATTGTGTCTTATAAAATGTGGTATATTCCAAATTACAGAAGTACAGTCCCAAGTGATGAACCTAACAAATGATATCAATAAAAATTAAAAAAAAAACAACGCCTGCCTCTTGATAAAAACAACTGATTAATTGCCTGTAAAACTTTCTTGTCTCGAGTTGAACACAATTGTCGTAGTGGAGAAAGAGAAAGTGAAAGTGAGACAAAATTTGTGTGCTTTTCTTTGTCTGTGCTGAGAATATCGCGGTGAGTATGGTAAATAGATATACGACGGGAGAAAGAAGAAGAAGTCGTTATATATTGACAACAATCACGTGTGTATATTGTATACTCCACATAATAACCATCGATTCTACTGGGCTTAATCTACATCTTAATTAGCATCTTACTGTAAACATTTACTGGAGGGGATCAATCATTATGGGATATTCCCAGCATATTTGATGTTTGTACGTAATCATATTGAATTAAGAACCAATCTATGACGTTAGATCATCTCTAATCCGCAAATAGTTTGATCTTTTGAATGGTACCAGTAAGTGAGTTGAAGTGAGTGGTGATTTTGTAAAATTGAATGTCGGATATAAACAGGTGCCACAGCATGTTTGTGATTCACCTGATACATACAACGAAGGCCATTTATGTAAGTGGTGAATTGAAGTTTTAAATTGACTTTAATAAAAAATGTGTTGGCAATCAGGATACTAGCATTAAATTATAAAAATTATATATATATATAGATGTATATAGCGCCTTATTAAGCAAGTTGAATTGTTTTACAGAAGTAAAATTGGAAAAAATATCCGAAAAAGCAATTGATATGAAATGAGATGATTTAAATAGAAAATACTTCAGTGAAAACTGGGAGTAAATAATTCATATAGCAGTATATAAAGCAACGTAATTGAATTGACCAGAAAATCTCATTATAAGTTCTCAAAAATAGTAAAATGTGACAGACAGTGAAAAAAATAGTGGAGAGTGATAATGAGCAATTAGAAAGGAAAGTTCTCTCTAACAATCGGAAGATAGAAGCGATGCGTTCTCAGAACAAAATTGCCAAAGCTCTAAGCAACAGCAATAATTCTACTGCTGTAAATCGTTCTATATTATCTTTGCTCAAAGAATTGAAGCAAGATATGAATATTATGCATGCAGATATGAAAAAAGATCTGGATAATGTGAAGAAAAATATTCAAAGCATTAACAGACACGTCACATCTTTATTAATTTCTTTAATAACGTAGGCAGGTCAGACTCAACAACAAATTCAAGTAAACATGAAATTTAATTCTTCATCCAATGTAAATTGAAGAATTCGTCTCAAAGTAGTCTTCATTTGCGCCCTTGGAGTGTTTGGTCTAACTTTCACATCATACCCTTTTAAATAATTTCTTAACTGTGCCACGTTCAAAGCATTGATATCTTGCACAGTGTTTATGACAGGCAAACCATGCTCTGCTGGATAATCTCCAGATATAAATGGGACAGATTTTGGAGGACGGTTTAGTTCCCTCAAACTCTTGTTTTGAGATAATCTCGAGCTTATGATTATGGGTGTCACATCTTTTTTAATGGAACCCACATCTTTTTTAATGGAACCCACATCCTTTTCAATGCTTTGAATTTTTTTCTTTACATTATCCAGATCTTTTTTCATATCTGCATGCATAATATTCATATCTTGCTTCAATTCTTTGAGCAAAGATAATATAGAACGATTTACAGCAGTAGAATTATTGCTGTTGCTTAGAGCTTTGGCAATTTTGTTCTGAGAACGCATCGCTTCTATCTTCCGATTGTTAGAGAGAACTTTCCTTTCTAATTGCTCATTATCACTCTCCACTATTTTTTCCTTAAGTTTCATGTCATAATCTAATAAAGATCCCACATTTTTCTCATTTGGTACGAGTATTCCATATGAATTTGGAATATCTTCAGTAATTTGAATAATTACTTGCTCAGGTTGATCAGTAACAATCAAACTGACATCTTCACCACCAGACTCCGCTGAGCCTTCTATGAATTGAGCATGAGCTTCTGTTGACTCTTGATTATCTTGGTGTTCCATTTTATATAACGAATCTCAATTTAAATTATAATACTTTTAGCTTCAATAAATTATATTCTATAGATCAAAAGAAGAAAACAAAAGAATAAAAAATAAAGAGAGAAATGCATACAAAAACAGTAAAAGTATAAAAAAAAGAAGTAAAAATAAAATTGGCCCTTTTTTAAAAAAAAAAAAAAAAAAAAGGGGGGGAGGGGGAAAGAAAGGAGGAGAAAAACAGATGCTAGCAATTGACAATTGTGGAACGTCGCGCAAACATGAGAAGATTGTCGGTCAGTCGGTTTATTTAAGGGAGATATCAACCAATAATATTATTAACACATATAGTGTGTAGGAAGTTGTTATCGTTTACTTTGTTATCGTTTACTTTATTATCGTTTACTTTTGTCAACAAGTTAAAAACTATGTCTGATAAAGTTAGACAGGATATGGTTACCAATGCGGTTTCCTTTTTAACAGATCCATCAGTAAATGATACACCAATTACAAAGAAAATTCAATTTCTTGAATCGAAAGGTATGACTAATGCTGAAATTCAACAAGCTATGATGCAGTCTCAACAACAACCTATTCAATCAGCACCACCATATGTTCAACCATCCCAACAACAATCAATATCTAATTCCAGTCAAGCATCTCAACAAATTCCATCTTATCCATACTATGCAAATTCATTACCACCACCACCACCACCACCACCAAGAAATTATGATTGGAAAGACTATGTTATTATGGGAACAGCGACAGCTGGTGTAATATATGGTGCTTATCAAATTGTATCTAGGTATATTTTACCTAAGGTTGTTCCACCATCACAATCTAAATTAGATGACGATAAAGAAGCAATGGAACGTGAATTTCAACGTGTTGAAACAATGTTAGAAAAATTAGAGACAGATCAACTTGAGTTTATTAAAAGACAAGATGAAAAGAGTAAATTGATTGATGAGGCATTGATTGAAGTTGATGCTATAGTTAAAGCTACCAATGAGAAAAATTTACGTAATGAAGAAACTTTAAGATATCTTAAATTAGAGATTGACAGTATAAAAACTACATTGTTGAAAAATTTAGAATCTCAAAAGAGTACGATTTCCAACGAATTGCAAGAATTAGAGAGAAAAACAGATGGTTTAAAAAATAGTTTGACGGATGCATTATCAAAGGGGGATAGTTTAAACAATAAATTTAAACATGAAACTAATGATATACCTACTAGGTCAACACCAACTCCACCACCAGCTAATTTACTTACAAACAATCGTTCAACATCAAACCATTCTATTCCAAGAGATAATTCATATTCTAATCTAAATATTCCACCGCCATCATCAGTTCCTTCTGCGAAGGATATACTTGCCTCATCAGAAGTTTCATCATCAACGTCGACACCTACTTCAGCACCGATAGCTAGTTCTATTCCAGCTTGGCAAATGGCATCTACACAAAAGGCAGGCATTAATGAAACTAATACATCCATACCAGCTTGGCAACTTGCAGCGCAAGATAATTAATAATATTTTTTAGCTTTTGATATTTTTCTATAATAAATTTATGTACTTGGATACTTAAATAATTAATTATTTATTTATTACAGAATTCTATATATTATTTTACATATATACATACATATAAACAAACAAATGATATACACACAACAAAAAGACAAAATTAAAAAAAAAAAAGATTAATGAAGATAAAGATAAAGATAAAAAAAATTTAAATTGAATATTCAACTAAAATATGATCCAAATAGTCCATGTTGATCAGATTCCTTGTTAACTGAATTATCCATTATAATACTACTATTGATATCTTTGTGTATACTTGAATTTCCATCTCTTCCCATATCAAAACTCAAATCAGATTTCTCCTTAGATGATAATATGCCATTAGTAATAAAATTATTTGAATTCATATTTGAATTATCTCTTTGTCCACGTTTCCAAATTGATTCTAATGGATCAACCATTGTTGTATCGGTTGTATCAGTTGTAGTTGAAGTTGGGGTTGTCGTAGTATCAAGAGTATCAGGCATTATTATTGTTGTATTTTCCTTGTTTGTTGAATTAGATGGTATGCTTGATGACAAAGACGTGAGCGATGAAACAGATCTATTTATACTGCCTCCAGGTGTGGATGTACGAGTGATATCTGTTTGATCATTGAGTAAATGGAAATTGAATGCTGATAACGTATCCAATTTTGATAATTTCAATTGTGGATGTTGTATTTGAAAATTGTTATTCACATTCCTATTTCCATCCCCGCCATTATTGGTATTATTAATATTATTAGCATTATTATTATTGATATTACTAGCATTATTGTTAGCAGTATTTATGTTTTCATGATTATGCATAAACATGTTACTATTTTGATTTGTTGTATTGAAAAGTGGTAGCAAAGAAGATGATGTATTCAGCATGTTATTCGTCAATTCAGAAAAGTTCGAAATTGGTGTAAACACTGAGTCAATAGTATTATTGCTGTTGGAACCATCAAAATATTTATTAGTGTGAGAATTATTATTGTGTTCAAAGTTATCTACAGATGATTGATTTTGGTTTGATAATTGTTGAAAAAGAAAAGATTCTAAAAGGTTGGTATTTTGTTCTTGATAATGCACGTTTTGCTGTTGTCCCTGATCTTGTTGTTGATTTTTAAATTGCTGTGGTTGCAATTGCTGTAGTAAGTTCATAGGGTGGTTATTTAATGTAAATGCAAAATGATCTGGAGATTTTGTGAATGTTTCTGCAGAATCCTTGAAAATAACCTGTTGATTTGTTTGCTGATTAGAAAGCGTATTATAATTCTGCAATCTTCTTTGAGCATTAAAATTATTACTATTGGTATTATTGTTATTTGATTGACTCTGGTGTTGATTTGAACGTTTTCCCCTGTTCTTATGGTTTATATTCAAATTTTGTCTATTGCTCTGCCTATTATTATTATTATTATTATTATTATTATTATTATTATTATTATTATTATTATTATTATTATTATTATTATTATTATTGCTATTATAATACCTGTATGAATTATATCCGTTAACATTTCCAGAATCTTGGTTATAATCATAATTCCTAAAGTTGTAATTATTGTTGGCAGTAGCATTATTATCATTAGAATTGATATCACCGGTATTCATATTGAAATTACTTGTACTTCTATTGGTATTGTAAAAATTATTGTTTGTAGTATAAGTGTTATTACTAATATTCCAAGCATTATTGTTGCCAACGTATTTGTTTCCAAGAGATTCTTTATTGAGAGATTTAATAGCGAGTATCCTGTTTACCTGTTCAAATTGATACTCAAATGAAGAATCTTCAATAGAAGACATTGTCGACGTCTGTTGTTTCATGTGCCCGATGTTCCCGATGTTTCCGATGTTAGAATTAGAAGTGCCTATTAATGACATCCTTCTCATCAATTATTGACCTCCCCTCTCAAAATAAACAACAGAACTCTGTCCGCATACGAAGGGTCTGCCCCGGTGATCGACAACCGTTGAATGAAAAAAAAAACGGTGAAAGTGAAAAAGAGAAAAAGAAAAGAAGAAACGAAAAAGAAAAAAAAAAGAAAAAAATAAAAAATTTAAAAAGAACAAGTCGATCGACCGATCCAGAGACATTTTTTCTTTCTTTTTTTGGAGTGATCTATTTTTTTTATCTATCTACATGTTTATTTCATGTTTTGATTACTCAAATCAATAGTTTTAGACTACATTTGCGGACAATACTTACCAAAGGTTTCATCCTTTTGAAAATGTCAAAGAATGAAGATTTGATAGAAGGGTTTGAGTCTATGTCAATTTCATCAAAAAATACGTTTTCTCCACCAAATAAAGCATTTTTTCAACTGCCACAGAATCAATATCAATCATCTGATGATTTTCTTAGACCAATTGCTGTAAAATCTAGCAAATGGTCACAAAACAAAGTGAATTTGAGTTCATTGGCCAATTCTAAATTGTCTCATTTGAAAAATGATAACAATATTGGCAAAAAAACGACTATATTACCACCATCAAATGAACAGTTTCCAATTGCAGTCTTACCATTAAACCATGATATAAACGGAACAACTGAATTTCCCAACGAAGGAGAAGAAAGTGTAGATAGTAAAGATTTGATAAAACAGTTACTCCAACCTAAGGAATTACCAAAATTTCACATTTCCCCACAAGACCGCATAGTTAAAGGACTCAAAGTGGAATTACTTGATCATCAAGTTATGGGTCTTGAATTTTTATTAAATAGAGAAAAAGTGAAACCAAAGCAAAGAACATACCTTAAGGATGTATATGGTGTTGTTGAAAATTCTAGAGATGAAACTTTTTTCAATATAGGTGGTATTTTGGCAGATGATATGGGTTTGGGTAAAACCGTCCAAATGATTGCATTAATCTTAAGGAATCGAATAAGTAAGAAAAAGCAAGATTCTTCAGAACCAAAGACAACATTGATTGTTTGTCCAGCATCATTAGTTTCACAATGGTGTATGGAATTAGAATCTAAATCTCCAAGTTTAACAGTACTTTCATATCATGGTACAAAGAGACCAAGTCAGTCTGAAATTGTTCATAACTTTGATGTCGTTGTTACTTCCTATCAAACTTTATCATCGGAGGAAAACAAATCTAGTTCACCATTATATGATCCTGAATATCCATTTCGTAGACTTGTTTTAGATGAAGCGCACACAATTAAAAATATCGAAACCAAAGCACATAAATCATGCTGTAATATAGTAGCAAAGAGGAGATGGTGTTTAACTGGTACCCCATTACAAAATCAAATTAATGAATTATATTCTTTATTGAAATTTTTAGGTGTTGATAGATTAGAAGATCAAGAAATTTGGAGAGTTAAAATTTCAAGTCTATTAAATTCTCATAAACCAAATTCTATTTCAAAGGCATTGGCAAGATTACATACCATTTTGGACAAATTTATGTTGAGGAGAACAAAACAAATTTTGATTGATAATAAAGTATTAATGGTATCGAAGAATATTTATATCGAAAAATTAGATTTTACTCCATTGGAAAGACATCTGTATAATAAACTTGAAAAAAGAATTATTAAAAATATATTAGGTACTGAAGTGAATATTGATGATATCACAACTGCCAAAATAGATCAAAATCGTGATAAAGATTTAAGTTATATGGGTGTATTTACATATTTACTTAGATTGCGACAACTATGTTGCCATTGGGAACTTTTATTTAATTTTTCACAAAAGCACGACGAAGACTCCTTAATGATGGAAATAAAATCAGGATTATCGTTAGATAACTCGAATGAAAAAATTGATAAAGAAAGTCTACATAAATCTCTAGAAAATGAAGATCTTGATGATATTTTAGACTTGATGAAAGATATGACAATTGATGATAAACAATCAACGAAGGAAACTTCCGGGGAAGGTAATAGTGAATACATTCTTAAAGAGGACATCAATAATTCTACAAATGCAATCAAAATAAAACGTATATTAAATATTTTAAAAAAGGACGATAAAGATAAACCTAGGAAGACTATCATATTTTCAGAATTCACATCAATGCTTGATATTCTATCATCAATATTATTTGAAAATAAAATTACTTATGTACGATATGATGGTACAATGGACAAAACTTCAAAAGATTTAGCATTGAAAAAATTGAGGGAAGATCCAAAAATTCATGTTTTGTTATGTTCACTTAAAAGTGGTGCATATGGACTCAATATTACTTGCTGTTCACGTGTTATATTATATGAACCATTTTGGAATCCGGCTATTGGAGCACAAGCAATTGATAGAGTCTATAGAATTGGACAAATATTCAATGTAGATGTTCATGAATTTTTTGTTTCTGATAGTATTGAAATGCGGATCAAAGAATTACAGGATAAAAAAAGACAACTCATGATGGCCGTTGTGGATAAAGATGCAACATCAGCGGTGAAGATGCTAGGAAAAGGCTTATCTAAGACTGAACTGCTTGGTTTATTAGGGATCCATGTTAATCAATGAGATCCCGTTTGTAATGATAATGATAATGACAATGATAATTGGTTAGTTTTGTTTTGTACATATTAATAGTACAGTAAATTAGTTTGGATTTAATCTTTCAATGGATCTTCCAAAATGACTGTAAACACTCGCTAGTGATATTATAAAATAAAATCACAAAAAAAAAAAAAAAAATACATAATGGATTATTTGGAGGGGCTCGTTCTTATTGGCATGTAATAAAAAATTGCATGATCAATTAAAAATGTGAAATTAAAACAAATTAAGATTAAAATTACATGTATTTTATTAAAGTCGTTAAAAATAATCGTTCAATGATTAAGTATTTAAATAGAAAAGCGAAACAAAAAAAGGAGAAAGGGATGATCGGAGAAATCTAATACCAGTAGGTAAAGTCAGGATTAAGATCACCTTTCACAATTTTTTCTCTTTCATCAAAAGTATCCCACTTTTGCTTATAATCTTCACTTTGTTTTTTGTGGTTACTAAACTTAAGATATGCATAGTAGGCAGCTGTTGTAGCAAATGCAACACATGCAAAACCAATACAAATTCCAAAACCTTTTCTATATCTTGGACCTTCGTTGTTAGGGAAAATGAAGGAGGCAATAATACCACCGATATTACCAAAACCAATAACAAATGCTGTACCAACTGATTTTCTGGTATGTCCGGAGAAATTCAATGACATCCAACAAATTAAAATTGGCATTGCAGAATATAGACCCATTACAGTTAAGAAACAACCAGCATATCTAGCATTTGGATTACCATAACATGCATAGACTATTGATAAACCAGCAATTGCTGTAGCAGATGCGATTAATGCATATGGTAATCTAAAACGTGTATAATCAGAGGAAACTGCTAAAATAAAGGAGAAACCCATAGTTGCCAACCAAGGATAAATTGAATGTCTTTGAGCTTCCATTGCTGTATAACCCATATCGGTAATAACAGTTGGAGCAAAGAATGCATAAGCATAAGATGGAATAACCAAAGCAAAATAACAAAGAGAGCAAATGTAAAGCATTGGTTCTTTAAAAACAGAAAGAATATCATTCCAAGTTTGTTTAACTTCAAAACCTGAGTTACCTTGATAAATTTCTAATTTTTTTTTTAAGAAACTTTGTTCATTACTGTTTAAAAATCTAGCTTCTTCTGGGAAATCAGTAACTGCAAAATAAAGAGGAATTGCTAAACCCATGGTGAATGCACCTTCAATAATGTAAATCCATTGCCACGAAGCTAAACCATGTTTTCCATTTAAATCATGAATTCTAAAAGCTAATGCACCAGCACAACCACCGGCAAGACAAGTACAATTGAAAAAAAAAGCAAATCTTCTCAAAGATTCACCGGAAGTGTAAAAATTAGCAATAATGTAAAAAATAGCTGGGAAGGAACCAGCTTCAAAAATACCAAGAAATAGTCTACAAACAACTAAACCACCAAAGTTATGAGAGTATGCAACACAAACTGTAACCAAACCAAATAAGAAAATCATTGTAGATAACCAAATATGTGGTTTAATGGTCTTGATAAGGTGATTTGATAAAACTTCAAAAACAATATATGGAACGAAGAAAACAGTTAAAGCAGTTGAAAATTGATTATTAGTAAGATTTAAAGATTTTTCGATACCATAAACTTTTGCATTTGATATATTGACTCTATCAAGGAAGGCAAGAAAATAAAGTAAACAAAAAGGTGGAATAACACAAAAATCAATCTTTCTCATGAGTTTGGTTTGATTTATGTTCATCTCTTCAGCAAGTTTATCAACTCTTATTTTTTTCTCTTCAATAGATAGTTTTAAATCAGATCCTTCTACAGTTTGGCAAGGGAAGGCATCCTTAACTTCAATTGATGTTTTGGTATTGCTACTTTGTTCATAGCTTGTATTGTCTATTTCTCTATCAGACATGTTTAAAATTATCTAGTCGATATATAAATATTCAATATTGTTATAAGATAAATATCAGAGGCTGAAAAAAAAAAAGTAGATTGTAAAGAAACAAACTGTGAAAAAAAAAGTGAAAAATAAAAAGTGAAATATTTGGCTCTTTTTATGCAAATAGAATTTTTTTTCTTTAGCCCATACTGAAAAAATGGCTATGACTCTAACCTCGTCACCCTTTTTTTTCCCCTAAAGGGGACAACCGGTGATAGAAAAGGGAATTTTGATCCGGTGGCGGAGCGGCCTTTTAGAAGCGAGCAAATGCGGAGTGGCCAAACGGGGAAAATTCGACGAATCCAGAAAAAATTTTCACCGGGCGCACGGAATTTATCAAACCGTCCAGAATGTAGATCTGTCTAATCTTTGTTAATATTATAAAACGGTAAATCTACACAGATAAACTAATAAACTTCTAGAACATATCTACCATCTTCCTTCATATCTTCAACGGACTTGGCAGCATCAATTTTAATACCCTTCTTTGCAGCATCATCTTCAAACATATCTTGTAGACAAGCACTGATATCTGGAACTGGCCAGGTTGGACCACATAAGTAGAAATGACCTTCTTTGTTGATAATCAGATCTTTTAATTCTTCTAGATTCTCTCTAATCTTATCTTGAATATAAACCTTCTTAATTTGATCTCTACTAAATGCAGCACCTAAATGGGTTAAAATATCTGCATCCATATATGCTTCCCAGTATTCACCATAAAGATATTCTTGTTTCTTATGTCTTGAACCAAGATATAGATAGATTTCACCAATTTCTTCACCATGTTCTAATTGATATTGTCTTTCTTCAATAAATGCCTTGAATGGAGCTAAACCAGTACCTAAACCAGCCATAACAATTGGTTGAGTAGTTAATGGTGGTAATTTCATAATTGATGGTTTAACACTAACAACTAATTCATCACCAACCTTTAAATCAGAAATATATTTAGAACATTGACCAAATCTTTTACGGCCTTTGTTATCGACCCAATCAACAACAACAATTAATAAATGAACTTCATTTGGATGTAATTTTTGAGATGATGCAATAGAATATTCTCTTCTCTTTAATGGACTGATAATTTGAACTAAATCTTGTGCACTTGGTCTAACAGATTTGAAAAGTTCAAAAATATCAGCAAATGTATAAAATTCTTCATCTTGGAATTTCTTAAATAATGCACCACCTGCTGGAGAAATCAATTCTTCTAATTTCTTCTTTTCATCTGCATCACTTGCAAATTCAATCAAAGATTCATAGAATCTCTTCGGTGGTTTACCAAATAAGTCAAGATTTTCAATTAATGATTGTCTCAAAGTTCTAACTTCAAAAATGTTGTTATTATCCTTAGAGACAATTTCAATTAACTCATCACCATCAAGACCATACATTTTAATAAATTCTTCAACTAATTCAACATTGTTTCTACCATGAATACCTAATGCTTCACCAATATTATAGGTCAAACCAGTACCTGAAACATCAAATTCAATATGGAAAATGTTACGATCATAATCATCAGGAGTTAATCTCTTATTTTCTTTAACTTTAACAACAAAATTTTCAACTGGTTGATCAGGTCTTAATGCAGTAGTAGTATTAAATGCTTCCTTGAACATCAATTTCTTTGTTAATTCTAATTTATCTTCAACATTAACAACAGTGTTATCAATAAATTCTTCTCTTGGATTTGGTTTAAAAGCAGTTTCTTTAACAATTGAAAATTCTTCTTCTTCTTCGGATTCAGATTCCAGTTTAATCCATTCAGAATCAAATTTAATTTCTTTATAACCATTAGTTTTAACATTTTCAATTTGATCTGCAATAACAGATGCTAATAATTCAGCTTCGGAACCAAAAAATTGTAAAATTTTTGTTACAACTGCATGCTTGTCCAAAGATGGGTAGTTCAAAGACCAGAAAGCAGTTTGAATTGCAATTGATTCAGTTCTACCTTTAGTCTCTTCAACCTCACCAATAACATTCAAATCAATAAATTTCAAATTTAATTTAGATGATGCTAAAATCTTCTTAACTTTCAAAGATAAAGATTTTTCGATAATCTTTGATTCATCAAAAACATTTTCATCATTATTAATAATGAGTAAATTAGCACCATATTTTATTTGACTGAAGACATCAACTGAATTTAAAATATTAATATCTTCAACAATAACAAAATCAAATTTTTCAGAATAATTGAAACCATTACCAGTAAAAATATCAGCTTGGAATAAACCTGCATTAATAGAGTTATCATAAACTGGTCTGAATTTAACATTTAAATTTTGGGTTAATGATAATGCATGAGATAATTTTGAAGGTAATTCAATAAATTTAGAATTATCATTTAATAAGAATCTGTAAGATGAAACATTTGATTCAACTTTCAATTTATTTAAAAGATCATCAAAAGAATTGTCTGAAACTTCAATATTAAATTTACCTTCAAAGAATAATGACGCTTGAATATCTAATTTTAATGAAGAAATAGACTCATTTAAATATTCGGAGATGACAACAACTTTTTTAACATTGTTAGAAAGCAATGAATTAAATTTACTTGATTCGAATGGAATTGGAGATTTAATTAATATAAAACCAAATTCATTGTTTGAATCAATTGATTCAATTAATGAAGAAATAGATTCTTCAGTTGGATAAACTGCGTAGACAGTTTCTGCCTTTTCATTACCGAAATATTTAAAAATTTGATAATCTGAAGCATGAATTTCATTTAATTTATTTAAAGCCAATGAAATGATTTCAGTTGGTTTAGCTGTTAATACATCAGTTTTTAAAGAATTAAATAATTTAGTTGATAAATTTTCTAATTCACTTGATGATAATAAACCAGTTAAAGTTTCATTGGTTTTAATAGATTCTAAACCATTAAAAATATGAATATTTGCAATATTGAATTTTGATAAAACAATTGAAACTAAGGTAAAAATTTGAGCTTCAACTGCATTTGTTGAAGTTAAAATCGGTAATTTTAAACTTTTTGCAATTGAAAATGTTTCAGCATAAGTTGAAGTTAATTTATTCTCAGCAAAATCATAACTGATTGTTGATAGTTGAATTGATAAAGGTAAAGAATGATATTCATTATTAGAATGAGAAATTAAAACAGGTGCAAAATTTAACAATGCATCAGCAGAAGCAATTAATGTGGCATTACCTTTAAAATTCTTTAAATAACCTAACAATAAATTACCTGAATCAGTTGAAATGTCTAAATTGTACAAATTTGGAATTTCATTAGATAAGTTTTTTCTCTTTAATTGAGACCAAAGTTGAATGAGGTTATCATCGGTATTTGTTGGTAAACTATAGTTGAAAATGTTGCTGGATAACAAATAAGAAGTACCTAAAATAACATTATATCTAGTTGATAAAATTCTACCTTTAATTTCATAAGGGTCTAATGGTAAACCAAATGGAGAAACAGCGGTTGCTGAAAACAATTCCGACTTTGTAGACACTGCAGCTTGTGACATTTTATCAATGTTTAACCAAATATAGTCAATTTATTTATTTATCTATCGATTGCTAATTAATAATAAATAAATTAAGAATAGAGGAAAAAGAAAAGGAAACCCTTTGTACTTATCTCCTTGACCATTAGGAGAAAAGAAAAAGGGTGAAATTTCCAGTTTTCAATTCAAATACCGGGCTTCGAAAAAAAATATAAAAAAAGCCACAATTACGCAAAGTCACGTGCTCACGTGGAAAATTTATTACTATATTTATCTTATCAATATATAATTGGTTGATTACTACAACAAGGTCCTTTCATCTTCTTCACAATCTGCAAACTTCAACCAACTACCACATCCTCTCAATGACCTAAGACCTTTCCAACAAAGTCTACTATATTCATCCTTAAGTTTTCCGTTTTCTGGATCCTGTTCATATGATCCACGCACAAAATAAATGTCGTCCTTAACACTATCTAATATACTAGTATTACTTTTCCATTCTTGATTTGGATTGACACCGGTTTCTACTTTCCAAAGTTTTGATATTTTTGGTGTACCATAAGAATGAACAAATTTTGGCCTCTTTTCAAGTATTGATTTGGTTATATCACTGCTCGTTTCAATATACTCATCAAATTTACGCTTACGTGGTTCCGAAATTGCTGAAAGTTCATTAATGTCGGGATGAGCAAAATTTTTCAGTTTCATTTTAGTAAATGTTCTTTCGTTATTTTCTAATAAATCCATTATTTCATTATGATAAAATCGCTTTTGTTTAAAACCAGTAGATTGGAGTATAAACCAATCAAGAATTTTCTTCTTTGAATCGATGGATGTAATTGGATTACTTAATGAATCGGGTTTTTTAAATTTTGAATATTCAAGTATTACATTTTCAGAATCTTTTTTCCAATTGTCGAATGACATTCTATTGAAAAAATTAAGTAATAATAAAAACTGTACTTTAATTGACCAATAAAAATCTAATGTTCGAATTTGTTTATTAAAAATTTCTTCATCCAAGACCAATTTAAAATTCTTATCAATTTTATCATTTAAGGGGATTTTTCTCAATTTATGTAGATCAAATCTTACAACTTGATTCATTGATTTATTAATAATATCAATAAGTTTTAAATGATTTGAATTATTAAGTCCTTTATTTAATAATTGAATTAATTCACTTTCATTACAAGTTGTTAATAATCTCATTAAAACAATGTAATCATTAAATAAATTTCTACTATTTCTAATGTTATTTCTATTAATGTTAATATGATTATATTCATTTTGCAGTTTTTTTAAATTGTAATATGAATCAAATATTGAATGATAACCATTAAGTTTTTTATCAGAAAAATGCCAATCTGCAGATTGCGAAAGTTTGTCACTAATTTCAAAAGAATTGCATATGAAATTTCTAAAATTTGCAATTACACGTTCATTATTTGGTTCATATGTAGAAATTCTATTGACCATTTGTTTGTATAATATTAAAAGTCTTGACCCGGGTTTGACTTTACCTTGTAACTTATTGCCTTTGGTAAGGAGCAATCTACGTTGTTCAGATTTATCATCAAAGAAAAATGGACTAAATTGGTTAACAATAAATTTGATTGGATATATGTATGATAATAACGAAACTAATGTCTGCATCGAAAAAAAATTATAATCTGTGTATGTTATGTCGATATGTATGGATAAATCAATCAAGGCAAATATTTTATGCAGATGTGTATTATAGAGATTTGATTGATAATCATCTATTTGCATCATATCTTCTTCCTCCTCCTCTTCTTCTTCTTCTTCTTCCTCCGTATTTGTTCCTGCCTTTCCCTTTACGCCCGACAAATATGAATTGTGTAGTCTTAACAGATAATATCCAGCAGCGTGATTTAATGCTGTATTTTTGTCGAAATTCAACTGTGTGTCATTGATCAACGTTGTCAATCTTGCTGCTGTATCTATAACATTTGGATTTTCATGCTGACATTTTGTAAAATCTTGCAAGCATGTCTTTTCAACGATTTCATGTAATAATTCATTGAATTTCTCTGCTATTGCATCCATAACGCTTATATATCTTTATTGAATTAAGAAATTTAAGCCCTCAAAGTCTGATAAAATGTACATGAGAATTTATTATTAGCAGCATGGTGAAAAGCTCCAAGAAATAATAGTTTCAAAATCGTGCGCAGTAACTTGCGAGAAGAAAGAAAAGGAGGGAAGGGAGAGCAATTAGCAAGTAAAATTGACATATTTCTTATTTATTCAGGACGTTTCTATACACGTGCAGGGTTGTATTAGTACAGGTAATAAGGATCTACATTGACGAGGATTAAGGAATACAACGATATGTTATATATTTAATTTGGAAGGACCTACGATTAGCATTAGGAAATGCAGTTTGATACAGTGTTTAGCAGTGTTTAGCAGTGCCCAACACCATGTTTGTGGTGGTGGTTAAGGGATTGTCATTGCAGGCAACGAATATTAGATAAACCAAACGTGAAGAATGCAATAGTATAGTTAGTAACACAAACCATTTGATCTGCTAGACTAGATATTACATTTTTTGATCCCATTTATTGACAATAACCAACCAATGATGTCATATCGTATACAGATGTGGCTATTTATGCTAAATAAACTACAATTAGCCATCAGTATTGTCACATATACGTTATTTTGCTAGAAACAAATTGAATTGTATGGAATGCAACTATCGACTCGGCCTTGGCTTTTTAAGATAATTCTTTATTTTGTTGAGAAAATGTGCAAAGGATAAAAGGTGGCTCAAAAAGGAAATCATGGACAGGATTTGGGTATTTCGTTCAGCACACCCAATGGTGTATATTAAGACACTCTATCAGAAAGAGGTGTATTCAAGGAGTTTGAATATGTGCTTTAGGAGTGTGTATTATTTCAGTAGGCGGGGCAAATAAAATAAAATGTTATTACACGTTATTTTACCAGTATAATAGAATGCGATTGGAAATAATTGCAGGTGATATAATGCAGGTGTAAATGACATTGAATGAAGTGGTAGAATTATGCATTATGTGCTATTGATTAAGTATTAATTTTTTAAATACAATTAGGTACTACAGTGATTATAACTGATTTAGTTTTAGTTGTAAGGAGTGATTGGATGTGCAGTGAGGGGTCAACCTGTGTAAAGTAAGTAGTTGATATATATCTCACACACCTAGGTAATATAATTTGCTATTATTGGCATTATTTTATTAATGTTTCGATTGGTTTTCTGTGTTCGGAGTACATAGCTGGCGCTGTTAAATCTCGATAGTATACCATATTAATTATTTATTAAAGAAGTAATTATAAAGAAAACCAAAGTATGATAAGACAAATGAGTATTACAACGACAATTATGATTGCCTCTTTACGATGTCTTGCATCGATTTTACCCAAGAGAGTATTTATACCGGGCACAGTACTCAAACTTCTATCAAGCCTATTAGCAACATTTGAAAGGAGTCCACGTTGTCTCATAATTTCATCCCTTGTTTGCATTACTTGATTTATAAGTCCGTCAACTATATTATGAGATTGATCAATACGTTGTCTTTCATCAAGCATATAATCATCTGAATTTATACTATTGCTGTTGTTGTTGCTGTTGTTATTGTTATTGTTATTATTATTATGATGTTGATCAATATCTGATTTAACATTAAATAAAAGATTTAATCTATTTCTTTCTTGATCAATTTGATTCGATATACGTTGAAAATCTAAGCGGTGCCTTTTTAATTCATCCCTATGCCTTGAAAGTTGTTGAAATTTTGAACCTGATAATGATTCTGTTTGTAAAGTATCTAAAATACGAGACATGTCATTAATTGAACTAGACATATCACTAAGCAAATTTTGAATTTTATCCCTAGTTTGAATTTCATCAACACTTGCCTCTGATGTATTTAAATTTGTAGCAAATGATGAATACAAAGCCAATGCATTAGATAATTGTGTCGATAAAGACAATACACGTGCCCTTGCTTGTGTGTATGATGACATTGTCTCTCTATATTTCCTTGTTTTCACTATATCTTCTATCCTCTTTCAATTACTATTATAAGATAACAAACATCCCTTTCATCAGTAAACACCAAGTGTTGAAATGAAAAGATTAAACCAGCGAAATTTTGTGGCTGTGCTGTTAATCTTGTTATTTGAGTGGCGCAGTTTTGGCATTTGGCATGGATGTATAAAATAAGAAGTTTCTTGAATATTGCTTGGATCTGTATACAAGGCAATTTGTGATGTTAATATACTATCTGAATTTGTAATGGTAGTATTATTATGAGAGGGTATTGATGATGATGATGATGATGATGAATTTTTTAAGAGTTGAAATTGTCTCGAATTTGTAATTTTATGTAATGTTAAATTATCAAATATTAGTTTCTCATATTCAAAATCATCATCAATTTCATCAGTTGCAATTTCGAAAATTTGGAAAAAGATACATGGTTCATTATAGCTTGGATGCCATGCAATTTTAAATTTGATGATGTATTGATCATCAGAAGTTGAGATATTAAATTTGGCCGTAAATTTTATAAAAGTTCGAGATTCTTCAATTGTATGAAGAGAAATATTGTTAAAATTGTAATTATCCTCAATATAAGTTGCCAATTGGGTCATATAATTATCTCTATCCCTATCCCTGTCTGTAATACTTGCCATCTAAAAGTAATAAGGTGTTTCTTGTTTTACTTTTATTTTTTATTTGTTGCTGTTGTTGTTAAAATACTATAAATGATAAGAATAATAGATAATAAATAATGAGAATATAAAGAAGATAAAATTATTTTATAAATAATAATTAGAATAAATTATGGTTTTTTTTTTTTCAAAGAATAAAAAACTTCAAAAGAGGGAAAGATTAAAAAAACAAAAAATTAAGCAAAAGCCATTGATTTTTTAATTTCAGCGATTGCACCACCTGGGTTCAAACCCTTTGGACAAGTCTTTGAACAGTTCATAATTGTATGACATCTGTAAACTGACATTGAATTTTGTAACATTTGCTTTCTAGCACCAGTTGCAGTATCTCTTGAATCAACCATCCATCTATAAGCTTGCATTAAAACTGCAGGGCCTAAATATTCTTGTTGATTCCACCAATAAGAAGGACATGAAGTTGAACAACAAGCACATAAAATACATTCATATAAACCATCTAATTTCTTTCTATCTTCAACACTTTGTAAATTTTCCTTTTCAGGCATTGGTTTATCAGATTGTAAATAAGGTTGAATTGATTTATATTGTTTGTAAAAATGAGTTAAATCTGGAACTAAATCCCTAACGATATACATATGTGGTAATGGATAAATTTTTAATTCTTTACCTGAATCTTTATCTAATTTACAAAGACAAGCTAAAGTATTTCTACCACCAATATTCATTGCACAAGAACCACAAATACCTTCTCTACATGATCTTCTTAAAGTTAAAGTTGGATCTTGTTCATTTTTAATCTTTAAAAGTGCATCTAAAACCATTGGACCAGTTTCATTCATATCAAGTTGATAACTTTTCATGTGTGGTTTAACTTCTGGTGTATCTGGATTCCATCTGTAAATTTTAAATGTTTTCATGTTTGGAGTCTTTGCGGCAGCTGTTGCCATTGATCTTGTAAAGTTTAATACTGCTCTCATTGTTAGATATTACTATGGAATGCAATCAAAATTAAAGTTAGAAATTAAATTTAAAAAAAAAAAAAAGTAGATACTAAATAATAATATATCAAACAATTATGAATTAATAGAACACAATTATAAATACGATAGTTAACATCATATAACAATCAATAAACTACAACTCTCCACAAACTCTCACCAGACCAAACCAAACCAAACTGCGTGCTGTGCTGAGAAGGGCCAAACAGAGCCAAAACTGACTACTCCCGCGAGTCCCATTGGTCCTTTTTCTATTCACCGATTGCGGAATCGAAAAATTAAAAAAAAAAAAAAAAAAAAAAAAATCTGAAAAAAATTTCTGCCAAAAAAAAAAAAAATTTCGCCGGATATTCGCATGCAAAATATCCGAAATTTTTTAATTTTTCATTTTTGTCGTGTTACGTAAGGCCACCAGCACGTGACTCGCCTCGAGAAGCTCTTTCCCCTTATGTAAGCGTCGGTAGTGGTCGATCACGTGCTTGCACATAGATTCATTGATTTCACTCCACACTTTATTATTATCATCAGCAAGGTTTATCCTGTGTATACTATCAAGGATTTCCATGTTGAATTTATTCACTACTTGTTGATTAATTTGTCCATTTTTCAAATATTCATCTTCCACACTAAATTCCATCCTTTTAGAGACTACTTTACTTAGTTCAAATAATTTAATTCCAATTCCCCATAATTTAAACATTTCGATTTTTAAACATTCTCGTATAAGGTTTTCAACAATTTCTTCATCTGGTATAATTCTAAATTTTATAATTATATCTTCTAAAATTTTAATAATAATACCAGCATCGTTATCATTATTTAAAATTTTTAAATACTCCCCCCTTAACCCTATATCCTTTTCATTTTTTACAATTTCTAAAACTCTCTCAATATCTTCGTTGTTTATTTCATTAAAATTCTTTTTACCATTACCTGAATATCTTGATAATCTACTGGCCATATCAAATATAATTTCTTTTTCATAATCTCTATATACTTTCATCTCTAGTTTACCTTCCTTTATAAATTTAATATTCTTTTCAATAGTATTTGTTAATCTACCAATTCTTTCAATATCACTTCCAACTTCTTCTTCCTTTTCTTCTTCTTCTTCTACCTTTATTTCAATTTCTTCAAAAGATGCAATTTTTTCAGTTTTTAACGCTAATAGATCATTTGTTATTCCCGTCTTTTTCAACCCTCTATATTTTTCAACTGACCTATTGAAATGCCCCTCTAATTTCTTGTTACTCATATCACCAACACCATTGACAAATAAATCAATCTTCTTTTTCGATAATCCAGATCCAAATTTCCCCTTATTTACCCTATTAAATTCATTGATTAAACCCTCTCTCTCATCTATATCTTTGGTCCTGTCAAAAATTTTAACCCCTTCTTGCATCATTTTCAATCTATTGCTATATTTCTTACTTACTTCAATAGGCCAAATTCCATTTTTATAACTCATATCTTTTTCTTATTCTTATTTTTATTCTTATTCTCCTCTCCTTATCCTTCGCTTCTCTTACTTTCCTTCGCTTCTCACTATACCCTCCTCCCATCTAACCCATCCTTTCAAAGTATCCACAGATTCATGTCAAATCCACCGGTTGTTTCCCGCGCATTGGTGGTAGACACACTTTCTCTCGAAAATCTTAAGGCTGGCTATACATAACACTCTTCAACGAAGTCCAAGGTCAAACGGTAATCAACAGAACGTTTGAAAGAAATAGTCTGGTTTTCAGATACAAACTTTCTGAATTTATTGGTCACCTTGATTTTGGCAATGTCATCCAAATTTGAAAAATACCCATCATGGAAACCATCTCATAATAATTCTGTTTCTTTTCGAATAAAACAAAAATTTCACACTTTTATAAATTATAGAATTGGAATACATTCAAAATTAACGTCGATTAGATCAATTAGACTTTGGAAAATTTTGTTTTTCATATTCTCAATATCATTCTTATTGCACTCTTTTATTTATAAAACGAATAGGATTAAACCATTGAATGTTAACTATTCTGAATTACATTCTAAAAAATTGAAATCTTACGATGAAAAATTTCAAGGTGAACTCTTATCAAAATGTCCAATTAGTGAACGCTCTTTTAAATCAAAATTAGATGATGTATTTCAATATGGATGTCGAGATCCTTTGATTGAATCGAAAAAGCCAAGAGCAAATGCTGCCTTTGTAGTGCTTGCTAGAAATTCAGAAATTGATGGTGTTATTTTAAGTATGCGCTCTTTAGAACGTAGGTTTAATCAATGGTTTAATTACCCTTGGATCTTTTTAAATGATGAACCATTCACTGATGAATTTAAAATTAGAGTTGAAGAAGTAGCTAGTGGTAAATTTGAATTCGGTGTTATACCTTTAGATAAATGGAATTTTAAAAATCAAAATTCAGCATTTTTTAATGAAGCAATCGAAAGTCAAGGTGATCGTCAGATTATGTATGGAAATATGCCTTCTTATCATAGTATGTGTAGATTTTATTCAGGTTATTTCTTTGAACATCCATTGGTTAAAAAATTAGATTGGTATTGGAGAGTTGAACCTGAAGTTGATTTTTATTGTGATTTAACTTATGATCCTTTTATTGAAATGGAAAAACATGGTAAAAAATATGGTTATACAATCGCAATTAAAGAATTGGTTGAAACCGTTCCTAATTTATTCAGATTTACTAAAAAATTTATTAAAGATAATAATATTGAAGTGCCTGATTCTTGGAATTTATTTACAAATAAATTTAAATTTTACAAAGGTGAAAATGATGAAAACTATTCTGATGTCAAAGATTTAAATTCATTCTTTGTTAAACTACAATCTAATACTATTTTTAATCAAGCAAAATTAGTTTTCAATAATAAATCTGAAAATTCTAAATTTAATTCTAATGATTTACAATTTTTAAAATCTTTGATTAATCATAGTAAAAAAAATGGTTTAATATCACCAATTGCTGAAAAATATGATAATGAAGAATTTAATTTGTGTCACTTTTGGTCAAATTTTGAAATTGCTTCAAATGAACTGTTTACTTCTCCAAAATACAAAGCATATTATGATTTCCTTGAAAATTCAAATGGTTTCTTTACAGAACGTTGGGGTGATGCTCCAGTTCATTCATTGGCAGCTGGTATGTTTTTAAATTTATCTGAAATTCACTATTTTAGAGATATAGGATACAAACATTCAACTCTAGGCCATTGTCCATATAATTCCCCAAATCAATTACCATATCAATCAAGCCCGAAGTTTAAACATCAAGTATTACCAGAAGATGAAATATATTATGCTGATTATGATACACCTGTTTTTGATTCTAAATTATCAGAAAATTTAGGAGCTAGTGGTTGCAGGTGTAGATGCCCTTCTGATCATAGGGAGATTGAAAATTCCGGTGGCTCCTGTGCACCTTTATGGCTAAAATTAACAAGTGATGAATTTGCCAACGGTAAAGATGATCCTGAATTTATTGGTGGTTTGGGTACAATAAAATGGTTGGATTTGGATAAAATTGAAAATACAGCTCAATCTTGGTTAGATTCTTGGGTTGAACAGGGGAAAAATATTAAAGATTGGAAATTTACAGATAAGCAAAAAGAGTTGTTAAGTCTAATGTATACAAGTTAATATTTATATCTAATTTTAATTCTAATTCTAATTCTAATTTTAATGGTTGTTCCTTCTTCTAACACGGCTTCCAATACTTCCATTATCAAGCTCATCGCTTTCAATAAGTTTTTCAATTTGTTGGTATAGTTTATCATCCATTTTTAATTTTTTAACTGCATTTGTCGATTTGACAGTATCGATATGCACACCACTTAATACAATACCACTACCAACTTCAACAATTGCTATAAATAATGCACCAAAAATTGCAAGGCAATAATTACTAATACTAACACCAATATCCAACCATGAACCTTCGGTTTTAACCATAAAAAAAAACCAAAGACTCAATAAATCACATACAGAGATAATCAAACTTGTAATACTATATTTAGAAAAACCAAGTTTTAAATTAATCAACCCTAATCCTGTACTTAACAATGCATATGGAATAATCAATTTAAGCATTAATAATGCACCCATTGGAAATGGATCAAAGATTGGTAAGAGTCTATAAACTGAATCTAAAGAGAATGTGGAAATAGAAGAGATGTTACCCGTACCAAAAAATGAAATTTGTAAATTGAAGAATCCAATTATACAAATTCTTAATAATTGTAAATTATTCCCCGTAGATTTTGTTGATAATGATTCAATTTCAATCCATTCAAATATCATTATCGAATATAATATGTAAAAAAATCCTTCAAATGAAATTGCTAGAATATTAAATGTTGGAGCCATTGTCAAAAATATAATCAAAAATCTAATTTTATAATTTGGATTGGTATATATACAATGCAATAAAGTTGGAATTGTTAAAGAAGTCACTAAAACTGACCATCCAATCACTTGTGCATCTAATGGTAAACCATTACGATGAGTCAATGAAACAACTGCTCTCAATGTTGAATATATTGATAAAAGAATCAAAGCAATTTGAAATATAATAATTAATTTTGTATTTTTTGACATTTTATCCTTTAAAAAGGAATATCCGACAATACCAATACCAACCATCATTAAACCTGAAGTGACAATCATGTTAAGTGATTCCGTCTTAACTGGATTTTGAATTGGAAATAATGCTAGTAGTAAAGATGTAATAAACCAACACGCCGAAATCATAAAATGTTTCTTGTTCGAAAAAATAGTGGTTTTAAATAGCAAGACAGGATAAAGTATTGACAAAATAAGGTAAATGAAACTAAAAACTTCACGGTTTTCAAACCCAATTGCAATTGATTCAAAAAATAATATAATAGCAACAAATAACAAAAGTTTTAAAGGGATTGATAAGCCCTTAAAGAAAATATTAAATCCAACTATTAAATCGTCTTTATATTTCACAATCTCATACCATAAAAATATTGGAAATACTAAATAAAAGTAATAGTTCAATGGCAATTTTTCATAGAAAAATATATAAAACATAATTGAAGTGAAAACTGAAAATAAAAACTTTTGAATATAATTACCACTATTTTGTTTGCGTAATTTATCAGCCGGTATAATAAACATTTGTAAAAAGATGGTAAATGAATATATAATCCATCCAATAAACCCAAATGTAACAACAGTACGAATCATTAACCAATTATATTTTTGTAAATAATCTAAACCTTCAATAATAAGAGAGTTAAATTCTTCAATTAAAATTATAGTTTCAGCCTCCAAAGCAGGATCTGAATTCATTAAATCAATCATTTGCTTGATTTTTTCTTTATAAGACTCGACTGGTTCTTTTTCAAACTTATCAAAATTCTTAAAATAAAATTGATTTTTCTTGACTTCATCTAATTTAACCATATATTGTTCTAACAAACTTAAGGAATTGTAATATAATCCCTTAATTTTGCTGTTTTCAGAATCATCAATAAATGCCAAAGGCAATTCACCAACACTGTTCATAGGATAATTTAGACCAACCA
The DNA here is from genome assembly GCA_030574275.1 of Pichia sporocuriosa. Classification (NCBI taxonomy): domain Eukaryota; kingdom Fungi; phylum Ascomycota; class Pichiomycetes; order Pichiales; family Pichiaceae; genus Pichia; species Pichia sporocuriosa. The sequence continues at coordinate 149,297 of JAJMES010000212.1, forward strand.
AATAACTCATTAGTGGAGCAATATCAGCTTGTTTAACATCATTTCTTTTAATATGATCTAAATCCCAGTTACTCATATCCTCTCTCTCAAAATCGTCGGATAAATACAGATTTTCTGAAGGATCAATAATAACTGGTTTATTGCAGCCTTTACCCCAACAAATAATGGGGGTCCTAGTATTGTTTGGGTGACCATCTCCATGTGAACCGAAATCACTCATACCATGATCTGCAGTGAAGATGAATGCTGTTTCTTCATCTTGAAAGAACTCATTCACGTTCTCAACAAGTTTGGAAATCTCATAATCTGTATATTTTATATTATCATAGTATTCAGCTGAATAAGGTCTATAACTGTGTCCTGAAGTATCTGTACCCAATAAATGTAAAAAGAAAACATTCCCATCTTGTCTAATTTCCGCATCTAATTCCGGATTATTGGTAGAATTTCTAAACAATGAATAAAGATGGTCAAAAACAAATCTATCTAATTCAATACTACTACTTGTAAAATCTTCAAATTCATGACCATACATCCAAGTATCAACTTTACCTATTGAGGCACCTTGAGCAAACATTGGTAAGATATCAGGTGAACCAAATGAATAGGTATGGGCTGATTGATTGAAAACAGAATCAAAATCAACAGGATTCTCCTTCCAACCCTTAGTCACAGCACTAACATCCTCATAAAACCCTGCAATCATTGCTACATGTCCAGGACGAGATTCTGTTGGCATTCTGGTATGTGATAATCCATATGTACCTTCATTTAGAATAACTGAACGTAAATATGGCGCTAGATACTCCTCTTCGCCGGTTTTTGAATGTAAAATTTTACCCAGAGTTTTATCTGCACGCTGACCATCACCAACAATCAAAAATAATCTTTTAGCAGGTGCGTTTGTTGTTGATATATGTTGATTCATTCCGTGAACCAAAGGTGACACGAAATAGATATCAAAAATCGACCATAGGTATACTAAATGAAAAACCACACCAATTGCTAATAGAACACTTCTCTTCGAGTGCAAGTTATTCTTCTCTGTTGCCATTGCCTTATGAATTGATCGGTCCTTAAAACAAGCTTGATTTCTTCATTAGAAGTACACCCCATGAGCACAGGTAGGACCCAAACATAGCAAAGAGCATATTTCCACCGCCACGGTTTTCCATTCTTCGATTTCCACTTTCACGCGTTTTCTACCGTGGCGGTGCAATTGATTTGTCTCGTTCCACATCAACAAACCTGTCTTTTAAAGTTTGCCCTCAATTAGAGCTTTTGCTTTACTTCTCTGATTGTTTCTTTAATATTAGCATAGAATACATTCAAACAACAGAATAATTAATAAAAATGGTTTCTGCAACATTCACTGAAAAGGTATGCCTTTTTTTATTTTCACTTTTTTTTTTCTACCTCTCACAATAGATACTAACTTGTCGGTTAATATTACAGGCTGATGCTGTCTCATCTCTTCCAACCAGACCATCTGATGATGAACTGCTCCAATTATATGGTTTATTCAAACAAGCAACTGTCGGTGATAACGATACTGTCAAGCCAGGTATGTTTGATTTCAAAGGTAAGTACAAGTGGGAATCTTGGGATAAATTAAAGGGTACCCCTCAAGAAGAAGCTGAACAAAAATACATCGCTTTAGTCGATGAATTATTAGCTAAATATTCAGCGTAGATAATTAATATAAGAATAAATATAAATTTTTATATAAATATATATATATATATATAGAGAAATGTATAGGAATTACAACTCTTTCTTTTCATCAATAATTTCTAATTGTTGATTAATTCTGTTCCAAAAATCATACATCATATAAAATGGTAGAAGCATTGTAGGAGTGTAAAGACCGACAAGATTTAAGAGTTCACTGGATGTTAGTCCGTGTTGTTCGCCTTCCATTAAAACATAAGCAAGACAAACCAGTGTAGTAAACCCAGCATTAAATCCATAGAGTAAAAACATTGGCCATGTTTTCTTTGAGTAATATATCTTGCCGTTTCTGAGATAATCAATTATTGCATAAACAAAAAATGGTAATTGGAAGAGCAATTCCCAGGCGACAAAAATTTGGATCCATAATGGTGTTTCAATAGCTAAAAAATCTTTGTTTTGGTCAATGTGGAACTTACCCAATGTACGTTGTATTGAAATTTGATACTCAGTTGGAATAACAAATGTTGCATCCATAAACAAGGTAATGGGGGTATGAATCACAAAATAGTAAAAATAAACCGAATCTATAAACATGTTGTCTGCTCTTTAAATCTTCTAGATTTGAACCAATTAAACAAAAAAAAGGTTTGAATGAAAAAAACAAGATGGTGAAATAAAACAATGCCAATTAATTATACAGCAAAAATAAAAATAAAAAAACTATGCCACCTGCCAGAATTGAACTAGCGACCTCTGCATTACAAGTGCAACGCTCTACCACTAAGCTAAGGAGGCTTATGAATGCTACACCACTGGTGCTTAATTCAACAATTAGGTTGAGGTTCAACAACAAATCAAAAATATAATCAAAAAATAAAGTAAATGCCACCTGCCAGAATTGAACTAGCGACCTCTGCATTACAAGTGCAACGCTCTACCACTAAGCTAAGGAGGCTTCTACAAAATAATCAATAAAATTTATTTTTATCATGCATAATTGTCACGTGACTTATATGAAATTTTTTTTATTCCAATCAATTTTGAAAAGATCAATATTCTGATTTCAGATGTGTAAA
>JAJMES010000213.1:0-32652 GCA_030574275.1 Pichia sporocuriosa
AGATAGTTGTCAAAAATTATATTTGTATAATTTAACCTAACTGTTTATTAATATGGAATTAATACAAAATTTCATTAATGCACCTCAAACTGCAACTGTTCAAGAAGTTGATGATAATATAACAACATTAGTTGATAGATTATCTCATGCCACACTTGTTTCTGATAGACGTGGTGCAGTTTTAGCTTTAAAGAGTTATAGTAGAGAATATAGGGAAATTGTAATTGCTAAAGGTTTAAAACAATTATTTTTAACTTTACATAAAGATAATTTAGATTTAGATATTGTTAAAGCAATTTTAGAAACTTTATTAATTTTATTCATTCGTGGTGAAGGTGATAATGATTTAACAAGGGATTGGATTAGTTCACAATCAAGGGTTAAAAATGGTAAATATCCATCACCTTCAATTTTAATTCAAAATATTAAACCTGATCAATTTTCACTTTGGATAGCTGATGAACTAACTCAAAATTTATCAAATTTAGAATTATTAATTGAAATTTTAGAATTTGATGATGTACATACAAAAATTTACTCTTTACAATTATTACAAGCTTTAATTTCAACAAGGTTAAAAAGGACTCAAGAATTAATTTTAAAATCTCCAACTGCAATTTCAAAATTATGTTTAGTTTTAGATGATAATTATGAACCAATAAGGAATGAATCAATTTTACTTTTAATGGGAATTGTTAAAGATAATTTTAATTTACAAAAATTAGTAGTATTTGAGAATACTTTTGATAAATTATATAAAATTTTAGATGATGAAGGTGGTATTCAAGGTACAATTGTAGTTCAAGATTGTCTTTCATTAATTTCAAATTTATTAAAATTTAATTCTTCAAATCAAAAATATTTTATTGAAACTAATTGTTTAAATCAATTAGTTAAATTACTTAATATTAATAATAATTCAAATAATTTAATTTGGAATAATCAAAGACTTGATAATTTAATTACAACTTTAGAAACTTGTAGATTATTCGTCATTAAAGATACTCAAGATATTGAAAATACTCAAAAAATTTTAGTAGATAGTGGTATTATGTTATCATGTTTAAAATTAGTATTCTCATTAAATATACCAAATTCTATTAGAGTTATTTCTTTACTTACAGTTTCTGATATAATTAGAAGTAATAATGATGTTCAATTTAAATTCTCTCAAGTTGATGTACCTTATTTAGATCCAAGTTTACCATCAACTGCTCAAAAATTTGAAGAAATTATACCTATTACTGTAGCTTTATTAAATTGGTGTTTACATGTTAATTCTGTTCATTTATTTGATATTAGATCTGCTGCTTTGAATACTTTACATGCATTCTTTAAAGATAATACAGAAGCTAAAATTGCATTTATTAATGATCAAATTTATACTTTTAATATTTTAAATGGTATTGAAAATAAAGATGAAAATAATGATGAACATAATGATGATAATAATGATGATAATAATGATGATAATAATGATGATTTAAAACTTAATGGGAATTTAAATTCAGAATCTAATAAATTAGAATCTCTTGGTAATATTTTTCAAACTTTAATTCAAGTTGATAATTTTAAATTAAATCCATATAAAATTTGGTTTGCATCAGTTATTTTAATGTATATATTTGAAGATTATCCTGATGCTAAATCTAAAGTAATGTCAATACATTTAGGTAATGAAGAAGATGATGAAGATATAATTACAATTATTTCAGCTATTTCTCAAGCATTATGTACATCTTTAAAACAATCTGATATTCGTGTTCATATAGCATATTTAATGCTTTTATCAAATTGGTGTTGGGAAAATTATGAAGCTGTTGATGAATTTTTAAAAGATTCTTCAATATTAGATCAATTATTAGCATATTTAGTAGATTCTTCATATAAAAATGAATTAGTTCAAGGTTTACTTACATTTTTTTTATCAGTAATATATGAATTTTCAAGGAAATCCTCTCCAATTTCACGTTTCCAATTACATCAATACTTATCAAAAAGAATTGGAATTCATTCATTTAGTTTGAAAATTCAACAATTTATTAGAAATAAAAATGTTTTCAACTTTAAAGAAAATGATTGGCTTAATCCTACTAGGGATGATTCAGGTTTACCAGAAATTTATTTTGATGAATTATTTATAGATCAAGTTAAGGAAAATTCCCAAAGAATGACACGTGCAATTGGTAAAGATCCAAATTATGAACCTGTTAAAAAATTAAATTATTCTTCTTATGAAGAAATTCAACTAAATTTTAAAAATTTATCAGATGAATATGACAAATATAAAGAACTTTCGAAAGATATTTCAGATAATCAAAAAAAAGAAATTGAGAAAATTTCTCAAGATTATACTGAACTTTCAACAAAATATGAGAAAATAATGTCTGATATGGATATATTAGAAAATGAAAAAGATGAATTATTATCTAATTTAGCTTCATCTGTAGCTGAAGTTAAAAATTTAAATGATTCCCAAAAATTATTGGAAGAGAAAATTGCAGATCTTAATAAAACTGTACAAGAAACAACAACAAAGTTAAAAAATTTTGAAATTGAAAACAAACAATTAATAGAAAAATTAGAAGTTACTGAAAAGGCTAAAACTACTGCTGAAAACGGTATAAATAAGATGAGCAGAGAATTGATGAATTTAACGAAGGAGAAAGTTACAAGTGAGAAAAAATTATCATCTATGGAAAAAGAATTGAATGGTTTAAGGACTAAAATGCAGAAAACTGAGTCCAATTTATCTGTTATATCTAAAGAGAAGGAAAAAATTAAAACTGATTTAGAAAATCGTATTAAAAAATTAAATATTGATTTACAATCATCCAAAGAAGAGTATAAAAAGGTTAATTTACAAATGCTTAAAAATCAAAAAGAATTAGATGAATCAACAAAAAATTCAAATGAATTAATGAATAAACTGAGATCTGCTGCAGAAATTATTGAAAATTTGAAAAATCAGAAAGATTCATCTACTTCTGAGTTAATCGACTATAAGGAGAAAGTAATTATTGAATTGAACGAATTAAAATTAAAATTAACTACAGTAAATAATGAAAATGATAAACTTATTCAAGAAAACAAAGCTTTGAATGACAAATTAGAATCACTTCAAGAAGAATTAACTTCAACATTTGATGATTTCACCTCTTTGCAAGACGAATCTTCAAAAGAGCTTGAAGAGCTAAATGCAACTATTGAAAGTTTATCTGATGGTTTCGAGGCTACTGAAGAAAAGAACAAAGAATTAAATGAACAAAATAACAATCTTTTGAAACAAATCCAAGATATGGAGAGTAAACATAAATTACTTGTTTCAAAATATGAGGATGAAATTGAAGAGTTGAAAATTTCATTCGAAAAGAAAATTTCTTCTATAAGGGAAGAGTTAGAAACTACTAATTCTGCCAAGAAAGATACTGAAAATTCGTTGAAAGAATCAAATTTAAAGAGCGATAAATTAAAAACCGAGTTAAAGGAGAAAAGTTCATTTTTACAAACCACAATCAATGAGAAAGATGTAATACAATCAAAATTAGATGCATTGGCCAATGAAAAGCTAAAACTGCAAGATTCATTGACATCTGTCGAAAATTCAAGCACGAAAACTATTGAAGCTTTGAAGAAATCTAAAGAAACTGCAATTAAAGCGTTAGAAAGTGACATAAAATCTATTCAGAATGCATTAGATGAAAAATCAGAAGAACATATAACCTTAAATTCATCATTTGAACTTTATAAAAAAGAAAGAACAGACGAATTGGAGGCATTAAATACTTCCCTTACTAAGATTACAAAAGAACTTGAAGAAACGGAATTTAAATCTTTAGAAAATCAGAAACTATTGGATAAAATTAAATTAGAAAAAGAAACTAGAGTTTTAGAGTTACAAAAAGAACTTTCTGCTGTTCAAAAATTATTAAAATCAACTGAAGAGGATAAGGTGAATGTTGAGACCGAATTAACTTTGAAAATTGAGGAAAATAAACTACAATTTGCCAAATCACAACAGGAATTAAAAGATGCTATTAATTTAAGTTCTAATCTTGATAAACAAAAAGATATCGTAACTCAAGAGCTTGAAAAACTGAAAATTTCCAAAACTAAGGAAATTGAACAACTTAATCTTAAGCTTGAATCTACCAATAAAGAACTCGAATCAGTTAAAATTTCTAGTGGATCAACTATTAAAATGTTGAATGAATCTGAAAAATTAAAAGTTGATGAAATTAGTCAGTTAAAAGCATCACTTGAGCAAAAAATCGTGGATTTTCAAAACTCTGAATTAGAATGCAAAGATGTTAAAGAAGAGGTGAAGATTAAACAATCTGAGATTGATAAATTGACTAAAGAGTTAGAATTAGTTAGAAAATCATTAACTGAAATGGAAGCATCTACATCATCCTCAATTTCAACTTTGGAAGATGCAAAGAAGGAAAGTTCTGCACTTATTAAAATCCTAGAAACCGAAAAATCAAAACTCACTGCACTTATTGATAATAAAGATACGGCAATTGATAAACTGAAAGCAGAATTGAATGAACTTATTGAATCAAAATCACTGGAAATAAAGACTTTAAACGAACAAATAGAAAGTTTGAATGATATTTTGGCTAATACCAAGACTTCCAATTCAAGCTTAGAATCTACATTTGCATCTTTAAAGGAAAATACATCCAATCAAATCAAGCAGTTAAAAAGACAATCAGACTCAGCTGAATTGAAAATAAAGGAATTGAATATAGAAAAGGATAATTTACAAAAGAAAATGTTAGAAATGACTAGTGTGAATGAAGAATCATCCAAATTACTAAATATACAGATAAGTGAGTTAGAAGGTGATCTCAAAGAGTCCGTTGCAAAACAAAAGACGGCCAGGGAAGAATTGACAAGACTCAAAGAAGATTCAGAGAACAAGGTCGCTAGTTATAAAGATCAGATTGAAAAACTTTCCGAAAAACTTGAAGATGTAGAAAAATCTCAAACCAAAAAAGGTTTTGATCTAGAAGAAAGCAAGAAAAAATTGGAAAGTTTAAATGAGGCAATGAGTTTACAAATCAAGGAAATGCAGGATGATCTTAATACCACCAAATTATCTTTAGAGAAATCTAAAACAGAAAAGGATAATTTTGAGCAAATGACATCGGACAAACTGAAGACATTGGAGGATGAGTTAAACTTGAAACAATCTGAGATTGAAATTGCAGAATCTCAACATCTGCAACTAACAAATGAAATCGCCGAATTGAAAAACGATAGCATAAATGAATTAGACAAGTTGAACTCCAAAGTGACGGAATTGACAGATAAATTAACAGTTGTTTCAAATGAAAAGACCAATCTTGCGAAAAAGTTGAAAAAGATTGATTCTGATAAAAAATCTGAACTTGCGGATTTATCGCACGATCTATCAGAAGCAAAGAATCAAATTGAGTTTTTGAAAAAAGAAAAGGACGATACGGCGCAGAAGTTGAATTTGTGTAAGGCCACATCAGAATCAGAGATTGCTGATTTAAACAGAAAACTTGAAGGGCAGCAGAAGTTAACCGAGATTGCCGAAAAGGATTCTCTTGCGAAACAATCTGCGTATGACATTCTCAAAAAAGAAAATAATTCAAAAATTTCCGAAGTTGAGCAATTGTTGGAACAGAAAGAATTTGAATTAGCCAGCTTGAATGCTGAATTTGACAAAGTCAAATCTTCAATTTCTACTCTTGAATCTGAACAAAGCATATCAAAAGAATCATTTTCCCAATCATTAGCAGATAAAGAGTCTGTTATCTTAAAATTAGGAGCAGAGAATGAATCACTTTCTGAGAAGAACACACAGCTAGCCGAAAAAAACACCTCTCTGGAATCAGATCTTGCATTGCTCTCGACTAAAGTTCAAACTAAGAATAAGGAAGTTTCCGATAAACATGAGATTTTGGTAAAAGAAAACGAGAGTTTGAAAAAGGCTATTGAAGAAGAAGCACAGGGTAGAAAGAAGGTTGAGACGAAATTGGCAAGTATCACAAGGGATTTTGAATCCTCTGAGGCCAAATTGAAGAAAACTCAGGAATCCAGCGAAACCATGAAACAACGCTTGGATATTGCTGAAAATCAAGGTAAAATCGCCAAATCTAAATACGATGATGAAACTGCAAACTACAAGAGCAGAATTCATGAATTAGAGGCAAAGATCGATGACAAGGAAACGGAATTTTCAAGTGAACAAAATTCATTAGTCTCTAAATATGAGGGACAAATTCAAAAATTGACGGATGATATTTCCAAAGTTCAAGAAGTAGCACAACAGATTGAAACTAGTAAGAATTCTGAAATTCTTTCTTTAACAGAGGAAAATAAAAAGGTTCGTGAAGAAGTTGCAGTTGAAAATCAAGAATTGCTCGATAAGATTAAGCAATTGGAGTCTCGTATGGCGAATATGATACCACAAAGTGATTTAGATGATGCATTAGCATTGTGGAATGAAGCTACAGAGAAAAATGATAAATATAAGAAAATTCTACTTGATTTGGGTCATGACGTTGAGGATAGCGATGATGATTCAGACGAAAATGAAGATGAAGATGAGGATGACTCGGATGAAAATGATGAATAGGAGGTGGAAAAATACTGTATGTATTATTATATAGATTCTTGATATTATGTAAAAAAATTAAAATTTAGTGTAAATAGATTTTTTTTAAAGAAAAGAACGCCAAAAAACTAGATAAAATATAGAATAGTATACTATAGTTAAATAGTGGTATAAAAAATTGTTTGATAAAAACAGCTAAAAAAAAAACATAATAAAAAAAAAAAAATACAAAATAAAAGAACGATAACAAAAACAGGAGAAGAAGAAGAAAAAGAAAAAAAAAAGGAATAATTTTTCATGTAAAACTACCATACTTATTTTCTGACAATAGTTTTCATCCTACCCAAGAATGTTTTCTTTCTAGTCAGATCATCACTTTCTTTTTGAGTTGCACCATAAGCAGGTGCACCATCCATAAATGTGCTACTACCCAAACCTAAAGTAGTATTACCATGCAGTTTACTTGTAGCTCCTGCATCAACCTGTGCTAAACTTGCCTGATTTGAAGCAGCAACTATACTTGAAATATCTGATGAATCTGCCCTTTTAATAACGGTACCATTAGTATAACCTTTCTTCAGTAATTCTGAATTGGAATTATCCCCAGCATTATATTTTCTATCATTAGCATCAGATTTATCGATACCAAAAACCATATCATATTGATCTTCTTTAGAATTATTAGGTGCCATACCTTTAATTGAATTATTTGGACCGTCAACTGGGAAAGCAGCTACTGGAGCTGCTTTTGAACCTTTATTACGTTGTGGCGTACAAGCATCAAACGGGCCATCATGATGAAATTTACCACCACCAAAGAATCCAGTAACATCTAATTTATCGATGGTATCTAAATTTTTAGAACGTTCCTGAACGAATTTCTTTTTTCGATGTGTAGCTGATCTACGCGGTCTTTCATAATCTTTATCATAATCTCTTTCATGTTCATGACGATGACTTCTATGTGGGCGTGATCGATCGTAATTTTTAGGTTTATTACTATTATCATTATTATTATCATTGTCATCAGTCCGCGATGAGGAATGTTGTCTATGACGACGTGCTTCATCATTTGATCTCAGTAATGGATCACCAGTACTTTTTGATCTTACCCTTCCATCAGACATAATTTTTGTAGTTAATGTATTAGTCATACTATCAGGATTTAATCTAGAAGGTTGATTTTGATTTTGTGGCTTAGTAGAAGCTGGTGGAGGTGGTGGAGGAGGTGCAGCACGATGAGAACGAGAACTTACAGTCTTTGCCCGACGTGGTTCTTCATTTGTTGAAGATGGAAATGGATTAATATCATCATTATAAGGAGTTTTTTCATCTTTTGGATATTCATTTTTAGCATATTTTGAACCAACAACTTCATCATATGAAGGTGGTGGAATAAATTCAGTTTTTGGATTTGAATTATGACGTGAACGTGGAAATGTAGATTTTGAAGGTGTATGAATTGGTGTTCCTGAATTACTACGTTCATTTCTTGAATATGAAGTAGCAAATGGATTAGTTGAGTTTCTTCGAACAGAATTATTACTTGCAGATCTTGAAGTAGATCTTGGTCTTGTATAATTAGCACTTTCATCACCTTCAGTAAATGAATTATTATCATTATCATAATAATTATCATAATAATCGTCATCAAAATAATCATCATTTCTTCTTGCCTCTTCTTGTTCTTCATCAATGCGTTGATTTAACCATTTTCTATATTGAACATCATCAATATTTGGTGAATTTGAACGTGAATTTTCCTTAGCTCTTTCTTCTTGTAATAAAGCAGAACGAAATGGATTATTTGTAGAAATTCTTCTACCTGATCCTGTAGATGAGGTAGATTGATTGGAATGGTTATACATTATGGAAATTTTAAAATATCTCTATCAATTCTATTCTAATATATAAGTTAATTATTTTCAACAACAATAATAAAAAGCAATAATAATAAAATAACAATGGTAACTATAAGGAAAATTTTTATCAAGAAATCTTTTTGTCTTATTCTATTTTGAAGATGCAAATAAATAAATTGAAAAAAAAAAAAAAACAGAACAACAATAACAACGAATGTACAATAAAAGTTAGCAATCAAGATTCTTATTTATATTATCTATCCAATTCTATACTTTCCTGTCTAAATACAGATAGTAAACAACATGAATAACATTCAAAAATAAAATAAACCAATACCATCCATAAGAAGAAAAAAAAGGCAGAGAACGAGGAAACGAGGGGGGGAAAAAGGAAAAAAAGCGAATGAACCCTAAAAAAGCAAAAAAGCAAAAAAGCAAAAAAAAAAAAAAAAAGGCAAAAAAGAAAAAAAAACGTAAATAAACAGAATTTGGCGCACGCGTCTTTTGCTATTTTTATCAATTCATTATCCCAAATTGATACGTTTCAGTAAGTAAATTAGGTCTCTTATTATAGTTAATATTGAATGATATATTACAGTGTACTCTTCTAAATATATGTATATATACACATATATTTATACATATAGTTTCATCTCAATGATACTCCCCTTCAAATAGCGCATTCTTGTTATTATTACCCGCTCCCCCTTCCTAATATTTATTGTTCTAAAACTACCTGGTGCACAGATGTTGTTATAAAAAAATATAGTGATGATGTCATTTTCATTTGTTACAGAAATTCTGTCGTTTGACGACGTGTTTTTATGTTGTGCCATGATTTTATTCTTATTCTTATTCTTATTTACAGGTTTTATTTATTAATTATTCATTTATTTACTCACTCAGCTACCTAATCATTTTCTCACTTCTTTACTTTGTGTTCATGATTACGTTGTGCAGCTTTTGTAACAAGCTCAAGCGTCTCAGCTTTCATCTCCTCCTGTGCTGCTTGTACAATTTCTAGATTGAATAAGTCACCACGTCTAGAATCTTCAATTATTCTCTTCACTATATCAATATGTCTTTTGATATTCTCAACAGCTTTTGAATCCATATACTTATTCCAATCATTTACTGCTTGTTCTGAATCAAAACATATTAATTCCAAATTGTTTACATGTTTCAAATAACTCATTCTTTGTTGATCTTCCTTTGAACTTTCTTTACTTTTCTTTACTAATTCTTCAATTTCTTCTTTACTCATACCACTTTTACCAAAAACTGTAATTGATGAATTTTTACCTGTATCTTTATCCTTTGCACTTACTTTAATTATACCATCAGCATCAATATCAAATAAAACTTCAATTTTTGGTATACCCTTTGGTAATGCAGGTATATCATTTAATTTAAATTTACCAATTAATTTATTATCATCAACTAATGGCCTTTCACCTTGATATACATTAATATCAATCGAATTTTGTCCATCAACTGCTGTTGAATACATTTGTTGTATTTTACATGGAACTGTAGTATTTCTTGGAATTAATGGGGAAAATAATCCACCATAAGTTTCAATACCTAATGTTAATGGTGTTACATCAAGTAATAAAACATCTTTAACACTACCTGATAAAACTGCACCTTGAATTGCTGCACCTAATGCAACTGCTTCATCTGGATTGATCTCTGTATTAGGTTCTTTACCAAAGAAATCTTTTACAATTTTCCTAATTTTTGGCATTCTTGTCATACCACCAACTAAAATAATTTCATCAATATCACTCTTCTCTAATTCTGCATCATTCAATGCTTTTTTAACTGGTAAAATGGTCTTTTCAATTAATTTCATACTCATTTCATCAAGTTCATCCTCTGTGAGTTCTAAATTTATACTTTCAGTTTTAGTTATAAATGGTAATTCAATATTTGTCCGTTTGACATGACTTAATTCAATTTTTGCCTTTTCAGCAGCCTCTTTTATTCTTTGAATTGCATTTATATCTTCATTTAAATTAATACCAGTATTTTCTTTAAATTTATTAATAATCCATTCAACTAATAAATTATCAAAATCTTCTCCACCTAAATGTGTATCACCATTAGTACTTCTAACTTCAAAAACTCCATCTTCAATATCTAAAATTGATATATCAAATGTACCACCACCTAAATCATAAACTGCAACAATACCATCATTATTTTTACCTAATCCATAGGCTAATGATGCTGCTGTTGGTTCATTTAACACTCGCACAACATTAAGCCCAATCAATTCACCAGCAGTCTTCGTTGCTTGCCTTTGTGAATCATTAAAGTACGCAGGAACTGTAACAACTGCATTTTTAATTTCTCCATCTTTTAATTCTAATGCTTTTTCTGAAATGTTTTTCATTTCCTTTAAGATTAAACCAGCTATTTGTTCAGGTGAATATGTAAGATTTTCACCAACTGTTGTACTCAACCATGCATCTCCATTATCACTTGAACTTATTGTATATGGCATTAATTTAACATCCTTTTGAACCTCTTCATCCATAAATTTTCTACCAATTAGTCTTTTTGTAGCATAGAATGTATTTTTAGGATTCACAATCCATTGCCTTTTAGCTGGTTCACCAACTAGTACATCACCGTTTGGTGTAAATGCAACAATTGAAGGTGTAGTACGAGCACCTTGTGTGTTTTCTAATACTTTTGGTTGTTTAGTAATATGATCAACAATAGCAACGGCAGAATTGGTGGTTCCTAAATCAATACCAATAACCTTTGTATGGGAACTTGCATCAACAATTGTAGAATTAAGTCTATAAATTTGTCGATTCTTAACGTGCTTTCCATAAAAAAATGCCGATTTCAAATTTCCTTTAGTCAAAAAACTCCTGCTTGAGATTAGCATTTTCTGTTATACTCTCTAGTTGCTCCAATATTATTTGTCGTTTTGCGTATATATATGTGGAAGAATAATGCTTGTAGAAGTAATGTGAACAATTTTATCAACTGCACGCTCTCAAATATTTCTCTCCTCAAAGTTGGGAGCGTTTTTTTGATTTCTCGGAGATGTCAATTTTTGACTATTACGGCATTTTATCCTATAATGGTATTTTATGTGCTAATTGCTATACTACGATTATACTACTCATATATTTAGATATCTATAACTGGACCCATCCCAATTGATCTCCAACCATGCATATCCATATTCCAACCTTTCCATTGGACCAGTCTTTCCTTGACATCAACAATATCCATATAATCTGACGATGCGTTATTCATATTGAAACTACTCAAGTTTTGGAAACTAGAAGGTGTGTGATTCAAATATTCAGTTCCACTCAAAACGGAAATTCCATCATCATTATTTACTGATTTAACTTGATGAGTTAATGCGTCAATTTTAAAAGTTTTCAATTGCTGAGTAAGACGTTTCACCTGTTCCTTTTGAGTTTCCAATTCATTTTTGGAGTTTTTTAACTCCATTTCTAAATCCATATTAGTTAATTTCAAATCTGAGTTTTCTGCCTGTAGGGTATTAATTTCTAGGCGCAACTTAGTAACTTCGGACTGAACTTCAAAAAGTGATTCTTGTAACGTGCCTGTCAAAAACGTGGATTCTTTAGATTGTTCATTATTGAGAATTGATTCAAGATTTTCTTCTTCAGCTGGAGTAGTCTGCTGCGTAAATGCTTCATTCACTCGTTCTTCAGATTGTGATTTTACTTCCGTTTTTGTATCTGAGTCTTGACTATCTCCTTTCTTTTGATCTTCTTTTTCATCTTCTTTTTTCTCATCTTTTTCTTGCCTTTCTTCAGATTTTTGAACCTCCTCTTGATTTTGCAATTCCTGCTCTTCATCTTCTACTTCTTTTTCTAGATCCTTTTCATTATCTTTGAGTTTTTCGGTTTTTACATGTTCAACCTCTGTTTCGTCAACTTGTTCTAACGCAGCATTACCTGCATCTTCAGAGTTTTTATCATCAGTCTCTTCCTCTGCCACTTCACTGTCTTCTTTTACAAATTCATCTTCTGTTTTTTCTTCGTTTTGCTTTGCAGACTTCTTACCCTTCTTCTTATCCTTCTTTTTTTTCTTCTTCAGCTCTTCAAATTTCTTTCTAGCAGCTTCAAGCTTTTGTTCCTTAGTCAATTCTTCGTCACTCATCTGATAGTTGATTAGAGTAGAAAAAAAAACAGAAAGAAAATCTGTCAAAAACAGTGTCTGAATTATATCTCAAGCGTAGTCGGTTGTAATTAACATCAGTTATTATTAAGACACGACTGTCAAGAACATTTGCAAAAAAAAAAAACAACTATAGTTTTGACACGTCGATCGACTCAACATATATAAGAAAGTTTATGGGATAGGAAAAAGGTCGATAGACCCAACTATTGATTTTGAAAATATTTCCTTTTTAGGAAAATAATAAACATTAAAATTATTTCATTTTTCCTGTTTCGTTTTTGGTTTCGTTTTTTTACTTCTTTTGATAAAGAATATAACTAGTTTAGAGTATCATACATCATTTATGTTCTACTCAATGTTTTTATTGCATTGTATGGTTCTTAGCTTTTTTTCTTCGTTTATTTGATTTATTTTTTTTTGTTTTTTTGTTTTTCTTCATTTTGTTACTGGAAACAGTTACTTTATATATATATATATATCAAAACTAGAGATGACAACAGTTGCTTCACCCCAAAATCAAATATATTCTAAATGCTTTTGGTCACTTGACTCTTCAGCACAGGATAGCTTAATTTTACAAAATGAAAAATCAACAAAGACGCTTCACTCGTTGTCTACTTTTTACAAAGAATTTATTAGTTTAGAAAATGAGTATTCAAGAAAACTCAGCAGTTTAGTTCATCGTATGGATTTAGCAAAGAATGAAAACACTGACCTTTTAAGAAGCAGTTTGGATGTTTTTTATGAACAATGTTTAAAAATATCAGACTCTCACTCTTTACAATCGAGAAGAGTAGAAGATTCTTTACAAGTTCCACTTTTGGAATTAATAAGTAATAGAAAGGCAAGAGAAAAAGTTATGGAAGTAGGAGTTCGAAAATTATGGAACGAGTTATCAGAACTGAAAAGTAAGTGTGAGGCAAAAAGTGTTAAGTATGAAAATATATGGGAAGAAATGAGTCTTCTAAAAAGAAGTAGAATGACACTTGATAATAGAGAAATGGAGAAACTTGAAAATAAATTGACCTCAATGAAATCCAAAATGTTAATATTAAGGGAAGAAAACTGGCAGTTGGTGAATAAATATAATGAAAAGTTAGATGATTGGGTGACACTATGGTGGGATACATGTAACGAATTGCAATCCACAGAGGAGCAAAAAATACGATTTATAAAAACTAATTTATGGGAATTTGCCAACATATTGAGTTTATTTTGTGTTGAAAAAGATCAGTTTGCTGAAAATATCAGATTTTCATTGCAAAATTTAAGTGCAAGCAAAGATATTAATCAATTTGCAAACGATTTCTCTGTCGGGGATGAATTACCTGCACCACTTAAATTTATAGATTTTGCCAAAAACGAAACAAGACCCATACACGAACAGAATTCCAGAAAATTTAATATAGTAGAAATTCCAAGAATACGTAGCAAAATTGAACATGAAAGGGAATTACGACAGAGAAAGAAAAATCCACCGCCCGAATCCACAGACAGTGGTGAAGTAGCATTTTCTTACATCGGTAAGTCAAAGGAAACTTTTAAAGAATTACAAGAAGAAGCACAACGAGAAGCTTCTCAAATGAAATTAAATATTGCTTCCAATAATACAAAGACAATTTCGGAGCCATCCACATGTAAACTAATGTCTGATTATTCTACCCCAACAACAGAAACAAGCATATCTTCTCATAGTTTTGACAATGATTTTGAAGACATAAATTTTCACAACAATGAAATACTGAAATACCAAAAAAATCCAAAAGAAATGAATTCAGGGCAGAACGAGTCAATAAATCTTGACAATATAGATTCTAGCCCACTCAGAACTGCATTTTTAGGTTTTAAAAATGGAGATAATCTACGTGAATCTATGGCACCATCGAAAGATAACAACACAAACAGGAACAAACACAATTCTTTTGCACATTTGGTAAAAACAGCATTTAACGAGTCTCCAAATAGGAATCCAGTTAATAATATTAGTGATAAGTTTGAATTTAAACAAATCTTACCAGGAAAATCTGACAAAAACAACAAACATTTGGACGATGACAAAAACCTGGATATAACTGAGAGGATAAATAGAAATTCTTTAATGATTGCAAAACCAAAAGATTCTGTTTCAAAATCTCTTAGGAAAACATCCAACAATATGCGGAAATCTAAATCGCAAATGAATTTGAAAAACAGACATATTAGTTTAAGTGAATTGCCATCACATTCTTCCGAAGGTTATCCAGTTATTAATTATTCAAGAGCCCAGTATAATTACACTGCAGCAATAGAAGAGGAACTGTCGTTTAGGAAGAAGGATGTACTTTTGATTTTACACAAGCAAGCTGATGGATGGTGGTTTGCAGAAAATATTAATTCTGGAGATTCAGGATTGGTTCCAAGTAACTATCTAGTGGATATATGATAATTCTAGTCTATAAATATTTGGGATTAATTTTGTTTAATTTTTAGAAACAACATGAACTGTTGTAAACGTAACATTTGTAGTTTTAGTCTTTTTTTGTTTTTTTCATTTTGCTTTTTTTTTTTCCAATAAATATTATGGGTATAAAGATTTTATTTTACATTATATAAATTAAACAGCTTTTACAATTTTAAACTATATTCATAATCCGCTTAACATAATAATAACAAGTGATCGAAAAAATGAACATTCCAGTCAAAATTGTCCAAAACCAATTTAAATTTTCAACATCTTGACCGGGAACAACACAGTTCATACCCCATAAACCTGTAACAATATTCAAAGGTAAGACAATTGTACCCAAAATTGTAATTTTTCCTAAAATATCATTCATATCATTATTAACCTTTGTCATATCAATATTAATTTGAGCTAGATAATTTGAATGCGATCTTGCTAATAATTTTTCATAATGATTCAAATTTTGAACCATTGTAAGAATATGATCTTGAATATCACCAAGATACAATCCAATCTCTGTCCTAGGAGCAACTTCCCATTGTTCATTGTAACGTTTTGAAAACCCTTTAATAACATCAGCTTTGGATCCTAAAAGTCTTAAGACAGACATAACTCTACGCCTACAATCACCAATCCTTCGCAACATATCACCTTTACGTTTCCAACTAATAATTTTGGTATCGGCTGAGCTTGAGCTTGTAGAATTTGTAGAATTTGAATAAATTGATTCTTTATAACCACTAATATTCGAATTACGACGTTTGACTCTAATCCAAACAGGGTCTTCCTTTGTTTCAGTATCAGTATCATCTTCAGATTCACTATCAGAATTATCGCCTGATTGCATTGTAATAATTTCATCTTCTATTGCATTCACCTCAGTTTCTATTGATTCAATTAACGGTGCAAAGGCATCAGTTATATCATCAATCAATGCATAACAAACCCAATCCGAAGATACAGTTAAATAATCACGTAATAATCTAGCACGACGACGAACATTACCCGTATGGGGTGTCGGTTTAAAATGAAATGTTATAATACCATCCCTGAATATGACCATGTACATTGTCAAAGGAATTAATTCATCTTTATTATACTTCCTTTTTTTCAATCTTTTAGATGTCAATGAATTAGCCGATTTTTTTAAATCTGATTTTCTTGATTTCCTTGAATTGTTTGAATGAATTGAGCTTTTAGAGGTAACAGAAGTAAAAGATGATCTTCTTTTAAAGGTATTCATTATTTTATCAAAAAAGGAACGATCATTTTTTGCTTTCGATTCTTCTTCTTCAACAGCTTCAGCAAATGCCTTCTCAGCAGCTTTTCTACGTCTTTGATGTTCTTCTTCAACATCAAATGAAGTAAAACAAACAAAATAATAATCTTTAAATAATTCGACCTTTTCCCTAGCCTCACCCAAAAATATATCTTCAGATGTTAAAGGATGAATACCAAAAGTTTTAGATATAACTTTCATTTCATCTTCTGTAGGATTTAAAATATCCAACCAAAAAGGTTGTACATATGTAGGTTTTGGTGTAGGTATAACACTACCAATTGTATTAGTGGAGTCATGTGTTAAATGCGTAGGTGTTGGTATATTTAGTGAAGCTGTTTGTGTTCTTTGTAATTTATTACTTTTATTACTAGCCTTTTCATCAATCGATTCATTAGTTGTTGATCCATAATAATCAGGTGAAAAAAGATCCTGAAATTTTTTGCCATTATGTAGCAGACCAGATATATTTGGTGAATGTATAGTATCAGGTAAATCTTCTCTGAAATAAGTAAATCTAAATTTGGATAGTTTTTCTTGTTTTGTAATAAATTGAGGTTTATTCCAAGGTGTCATTTTTTTAGGTCTCAAACGACCATTAATTGGATCAATCTCTTCATTAGTTGAAACAATTAAAGGTTCTGTAATATCACCATAATCAACATTTGATACTATAGGATATTGAAAATTTACAGAATCATCATTCAAAGATCCCGATTTTTGACTAACAGAAGAAGAATTAATTATTTTTAAATCATTAAGTTCATCACGTGAAAATTCTTCTAAAACTGCAAGATTTGGCCATTTTTTAAATCTTTCAACTTCATTTAAAGAATCGACAGGGAAGCAAACATCATTTAATGATGAAGCATTTGAACTCCTCCTTGAAGATGGATTTGAAGATGCATAAATGGAATTTTCATCATTTGGTGAGATATCTAAATAATTATCAGATACAGTTGATATAGGGACCGATTGAGATAATACGCTCCTTTGAGCTGTATATTTTTTATTGATAATATATGGATGATTTTGATTGGTATTTGGTATCGGGAAAGGTGTTGAATCTTTATTATTTAAATCCTCCGCTTTTAAATTTTGATATTTATAATTATTTTTATTTGATAATGAGCCATAATCATAATCTTCTGTTTGTGTTCTATATCTATCTTTATTATGTGACAAAAGAAATGATTGTTGTGTAAAAGAATTTTTCGATTTTATCTCTTGATTTCTGATTGGTCTAATCATCTTTTGATCAGGATGTATTTCCGAAAATCTCCGATTATCATTAAAGTCACTATGTAAATTACCATTGGAGAAAGAAGATGATTCGTCAGTTATCAAACCCATTGCATCTATCACTTCATCATGATGTAATATCAATAAGTTATTAGATTGATCGTTGGATTGTGTAGAATCAATAGATTTTCTTCTGTTTTCATTTCGTAGTTTCCAAGAAGGTGAATTTGCCTTTGCATTATTTGATGAGGACATTGTATCATGTATAAACCGATAAAACAGCTAAATAATCCTATTAAAATAAAAAAATTAAAAAAAAAAATCAGTAGCCAGAATATTTATAGACTAAACTTAGTTAAAACAATTGACTGTAATAAACGTAAGAAAAAGGAAATAGAAAAGGATAAAGATCAAATCAAATCATATCATTATCACATTACATCGCATCTGATCAAATAAAAAACAAAAACCCTTTAAATTACGTAATCAAAGTAATACTATTTTTCTTTTAGTTTTTACACAAATTTACTCAGTTTTGACCCTCTTTGTAGGTGGTGCTTCACTTACATCTTCGAATTCAACGTCATCAAAATTTTCATCTTCCTCCTCTTCATCTTCTCCGCCTCCTTGTTTTTGTTGTTGTGATTCTGCATTTATTTTGTTAGTTGATCCTGGATTTTCATTATTTAATCTTTTATCCTTTTCAGATATTGCATTCTTCATAATATTAAATTGTTCTTTATCATCAAGTTTAACTAATGCTTCACCTATATCGACCATTTTTGAAACCAATACATTCCATTGATCTTCAGTTAATGATAATCCTTTATTCCCAGGCAACCAATTACCATCTTTTTGATAGTATTCCCTTATATCAATCAATTTCATATTTTTGAATTTTCTAACTGTAACTTTCTTCTTTTCAACGCCTAACTGTATGGATAAAAATAAAATATAGAAATGAAATTAGAAGTAAAAAAGAAATAAATGTAGTTATTTATCATTTATACGTCATTCAAATCGTTGTTAGTACCCAGTTCAATAAGTCTTTATTTAATACTCTCCAATATCAAATATGTCATAAAAAAAATAGAACAAAAAATAATAACAATAATAGTAAAACTAACTTACATCAAACTGAATTTGTGGTTGATCTGCTGCATTTGATGCCGAACCAGACCCAGAGGAACCGGCTGGTCCAGCTGCACCCCCAGATTCTTGTGTACGCTTCTTAAAAAACCTTCTTGGTGGCATCGCCTAAATTTTATATCGTTTAATCACATAGTAAAGCAATTTACTTAAACCCCTCTCTACCCTTATATAACAACTTCAAACTCCAATGAATTATCCTCTTCCTTATTTTCATGTTACAACAACAACGTGTCTGCCACACACAGAGACAATTGCCAAGCCGCGCGCCACAGTCGCCTTTTTTTGTGTTCTTTCTCCACTTGCGGGTCGATTTTATTATGAGATTAACTCTATGTACATGATTAATGAATATATATATAGATAAAATAAATGAGAGAAGTAAATCAAATAACAATCAAACTATGTCTTTGAATCTGGAAAAAGTTTCAAATGATATCAATGGTATATCCCCGCTTGTTTTAGGTGGTGCAATCTTCAATGTTCAGTACAACGATGATCCATATAAAATGCCAATATGCGACTTATTAGAAACAGGATTTAAATTAGGTATTAATGCAATTGATACATCACCATATTATGGTCCATCCGAAGAATTGCTAGGCTCTGCGTTAAACACCCTTATTAAAGACGGTAAGATCGTTAGAGAAAATTATTACATTTGTACAAAAGTTGGAAGGATTCAACTTGATGACTTTGATTATTCACCGGAATGGGTTGAAAAATCAATTAAAAGATCATTAGAACGCTTTAAAACAGATTATCTCGACGTTGTATTTTTACATGACATAGAGTTTAAAACTTTAGATGAAACTTTAGATGCATTGAAAATGCTTACGAATTTAAAATCTCAAGGTTTAATTAGATGGATTGGTATATCTGGTTATCCTGTTGAATATATTTTCAAAGTTGCTAAAATTGTCAAAGATATCAAAGAAATTGGTAGTTTAGATTTAATAATGAGTTATTGTAATATGTGTTTACAAAATACAACTTTAAAAAATTGGTATGATAAATTCTTAAATGAAACAGGTGTTCGGTTAGTAAATAATGCATCAATTTTATCAATGTCTTTGTTGAGATTTCAAGAAACCAGAAATTTCCATCCAGGTAGCGATGCACTGAAAGCAAGATGTAATGAATTGGCGATTATTTTAAGGGATGAATATAATACTGATTTAGCTGATTTGTCAACTCGATTTGCCATCAGAGAATGGTTAAATAAAAAGGGTAGGACAGTTCTCGGCGTTTCTACTATATCTGAATTAGATGCAGCATGGAAACAGTACCAATTAGTGCTTAGTAAATCAATTGATGAGAGTGACAAGGAACTTGTCAGTTTCAGTCAATCTTTCTTGGGTGATCATTACAACGAAACCTGGGAAAGTGGAATCAACCATGATTAATCTACAAGTTACATGTAAATTTTATTTATCAATGATTTCATATTCATCATTATAGTCATTAAAATATATATATCTGTGTTTTTTTTTAAATAAAAAGAAAATTTAAAATAAAAATATTAATCATCACACAACTTACCGAGAGCTACTCAAAGTTTTGAATCGCCGACTAACTTAATAGCTGCAAAATCAATAACTTTTATATTTCTTTCAACACACCAAGTTTGAAATTTAACAATTGAACCTTGCTTCCAAGCAACAACTCTTAATGTTTCACCAGGGTAAACGACATTAGTAAATCTAACCTTCATTTCATCAAACATCCCGTAGTGATCTAATAACAATTTCCCTGAAATTCCATAGAAACAAAGTCCATGTAATATCGGTTTAGAAAAATTCCCACCTTTAGCAAAACTTGGATCAATATGCAAAGGATTGAAATCTCCGTTTAACCTATAAAGTGCTGCCAAATCTTTACCGGTTGCAAATGTACATTCAAAATCTGGTGTTCCCGAAGAAGAAAAATCCTTTTTGTAAAAATCACTTACTCCTTGCTTTTCATTACTGAAAATTTCGTCTTTACCACTTGTTGTTTCACAATCTCTAATAAAATAAGATCCAACATTTGTAAATAATAAATCACCATACTCATCAAATGTTTTATAACCACTTCTCATTAAAACATTATGGTTATTTCCTTTACCTTTGTTTACAACTTCTAATGGGAATGATTTTGTCGATAATTTTCCACTTGTTGGAATTGGAATTTTGTTTATTTTTAAATAGTGCTCACCATGAAGCAATTTCATTGGATTGTAATTTTTAAGCAAATCATCACCAAAATCCAATCCACCACCCTCTTCATTCATAAATGGAATCACACCAAAAGTTGGCAATATTTGAAAATCAGGATCAGATTCATAAACATATTTTAATTCGTCACTGGTAGCACCGACTGACAAGTTATATAATATAACTTGATTACGATCATATATATATGCACCTTCTTTATCAATGGTACTTTTATCATTATTATCATTATTATTATTATTTTCATTTTTTGCATCATCATCATCATCATCATCATCTTCATCATTGCTTCCAACAGATTCAAAAATTGCAAGAGATGATTCTTCAGCTGATTTTAACGTAATAGGATTGGTAAAATCAACAACATCTTTCCAATTATCTCTAATAAATTCAGGTGTAATATGATCATCATGACAGACTGCACCTTTTGCCCTTTGTAATCTTGTATTACCAAACCAACCTGCACCAACCTCATATAATTCACCAGTAATACCACCAAGTTCTTCACTGCATAATAATAAAACCATTGGTGAAACTTGAGAAGTTGAAAATTTATTCAATTCATTAGATTTAAAAATTGTTTTAGTCATAGCAGTTTCTGCATGTGGTGCAATTATATTACATTTAATACCTGATTTTTTACCTTCAATTGATAAAGTTTTTGTAAATGCTAAAATTCCAGCCTTTGCAGAAGCATAATTTGCTTGTCCAAAATTACCATAAATACCAGAAGTAGAAGTTGTATTAACAATATAACCTGATTTTTTCTCCAAAAAAATTGGCCAAACAAGTTTACATAAATTAAAAGTTGCCAATAAATGAATTTGAATAACTTTATTCCATTCATCATCAGTCATTTTAATAAATGAACGATCTTTCAAAATACCTGCATTATTAATTAAAATATCAATAGTTCCAAAGTTATCCAAAGCAGTTTGAATAATTTCATTTGATTGTTTATAAACATCATGTTTTGAAGCAACTGCAATACCACCATTTGATTTTATTTCATTTACAACTGTATAAGGATCATAAAAATCATTAACAACAACCTTTGCGCCATATTTTGCAAACCAAATAGCATGTGATTTACCTAAACCATTACCAGATCCAGTTACAATAACAACTTTATCTTTTAATGATTTAATTTTAATTAAACCTTGATCATTTTTAATTAATTTACTAGTAACTTCCCAAACTCTATTATAATCTTTTAACATTATTGGATAATCTGAATTATTTGAAAAATTTGAAATTTGATCAAATTTATTTAAAATTGCTTCAGGAGTTAAAGTATCAATTGAAGGATTTAAATATAAACCCCCACTTCTTTGCCATTTAATTTGTGCAAATAAACCAGCTGCAACTTCATAAATTGAACCAGTTGAAGGACATTCATTTGAAGTTAAATATAAAACTAAAGGAGCAATTTTTTCTGGTGATAATTTTTCTAAAATATCAGGTGGTAAAACAGTTTCAGTCATCCTTGATTTTGCTAATAATGAAATTATATTAACTTTGATATTATATTTATAACCTTCTTTCGCAAGTGTTTCACCAAATCCAACTAAAGCTAATTTTGCACAAGAATAATTTGCCTGACCAAAATTACCATATAAACCAGCAGGCGAAGCAGTCATTATAATCCTACCATAATTTTTATCTTTAAAAATTTCCCAACAAAGTTTAGTCAATTTAAAAGCACCATTTAAATGAACATCTAAAACATCGTTAAATTGTTTTGATGTCATTTTTTTAAAACTTGAATCTTTTAAAATTCCTGCATTATTAATTAAAATATCAACAGTTCCAAAATTTTTTAAAGCAGTTTCTAAAATACCTTGTGGATTACTCACTAAATTATCATAATTTGCAACTGCAATACCACCATTATTTTTAATTTCTTCAACAACCAAATCTGCTGCTTTTGTTGAATTACCCGAACCCGTAAGTGAACCACCTAAATCATTTACTACAACTTTTGCTCCTCTAGAAGCAAATTGAAGGGCATAAAACTTACCCAATCCCCCACCAGATCCAGTAATAATAACCACTTTGTCTTTTAAAGATATTTTATCCGTCATAATATTAATAAATATGTATACTCTAAATTATTCGAAAAAGAAAAAAGAAAAAAAGAAAAACATAAGAATAAAATAACATAAAAAATGAAAATTCAAATTCAAATAATATCAAATTATAAATCTAGCAGAAGGGAATATATATAAAGAGCAAACAACATAAAAAACATAAAAAACTAAAAAGAACAAAATTTAAAGCAATAATTATACCGAAATCGGGATAAATAAAATAGATGACAAAAATTTAAATTTAAAGGACATTTTCATGACCAAGAATTCTTACTTCGGAGTAACACAAAGATAAAAAGAAAAAGAGAAGAATATGTTAATGTGGGGTAAATATAAGGTAAAGAAAAATATTTCCCTTTCCCTTTCCCATTCCCATTCCCATTCTCATTTTAATCATTATTATTTATCACGTGCTCTGCACGTGACACTCAAGTCACGTGCTACGATTTTCATTTTTTCATTTTTTTTCAAATTTTTTTTAAATTTTCGGAGATTGACAATTTAAAAACCGAGAAAGCAACTTCCGAAATTACCGTTTTTAGTAAATTAAATTTACGTTGTTTTTTCGAATTTTTATTGTTTTTTATTTTTTCAATTTATTTTAATGTCTCTGATCTTATTATTATTTTCAACACAATTTACTTGAGGTGTTTTTTTTTGTTTGTTAACCGCCTATAAAGGAGTTTTCATTTCATTTTCTGTTTCAGCCTTGATCTTTCTTCCAATAAATTTTTTATTTTTCTCCTTTTTAGACCTCTTTATTTTTAGACTTTTTTTCGGCAAAATAATACCCTCGAGGATGTATTGTTTTCTTTTCTTTTATAACGAGTAAATAGGAATGTGTCATACTTTGGAAATTTCACAGTTTGCCAATTATTTGCTTGTATAGAATTTTATGACATTCTTATCTTATTGATTTTTTTTGTTTTTATCTAAATTCTTCTTCTTTTTTTTTTTTCTTTAGTTTCATTTAAACTTATTACCGATCCATAATGACAGTATTCACTACTATTGTAACACCAGCGGATTTACATGACCTCCGATTTCAGAATCCAAGTTCTGTATCACCTACAGTACAATATCAGATACCACCAACTTCAATTTTTACATTATACCATCTTCAACAATATATTAATGATATAACTGCATTACCTAATAAAACTCATTCAAAATCTCTTATTTCATTTTCTATATCAAATGGTTCTTTATCTGATTATAAAAGTGCACGTTTATTAAAACATCATATTGATATATTATGGGAAAATAGTAAAATTAAAAGGATTGATTTAGATTTTTCACATTTCAAATTTAGAAATGGAATTATACCAAGAGTCATAAGTTTTACAAATCATATTCAAAAACATAATGAATATAATATCTTTCTTAGTATATCAATACCATTAAATAAACAATTGAAAATTCCAGATGAATTTTTGATTTTACTAACAAAATTTAAAGATGAATTTATAAATTTTAATATGATCAATTTTCTTATAACCAAAGATTTTAAAAGGAAAGATTTGACTTGGTTAGAAACGACCAAAGAAGCGCATAAAAACATTATCAAACAACTGAAAGATTATGACGAATCAAATGAAATATTTATTGGTTTTATTGAAAAATATATAGGATTTACCTTTGATTGTGATATTATTCCATGTAAACATTCAATTGAATTCAAATCAATAGATTCTTCAACTTTAAAATATGATATGAGAACAGCCGTAAAACAGAGCATGAAGCACGGTGAAAAAAAGAACATGTCAGAATTAGACTTTTTACAAATTTGGAAATGGGCTAATAGGAAAGGAATCGGTCAAATTCAAGTTAAATCATACCTTTTAAATTCTAAAAATATTAAAAAAATTATTGAAAAGAATTATTCGATATTGAACAATATTTTTTTCAACAGTAATAACGATAATTTACTTCTTCTACCGAAAGATTTCCTGTTTAAGGTAGCTGATGAAGTAGGGAATACCAACATAACATCTTCGCATACATATTATAATACCAATTTACAACAAAATGAATCGACAAGACAAACTACAAACCAAGCATTGATGGTAACGAATAATAAAAATATCGTTAATAACTCTCATTCTCAACAAAACCCACTACCAGATTACGAAACAGCAATGTTTGAAAAAGTTTTAGAACATGAAATAATGATGAATTCACTGTTAAAATTACCTAGCTACAAAACAGGAGCTTACATTTGAAAAAAAAAAAAAAACGAAATTTAATTGTATATATCTAGAGACTTATGCTTTTTCTCCCCCCTGTTCTATATAAATATAAAATTTATGTAACTTTCCGCAATATGACTGTACCTTTTTATTTGATCATTTGAAAAACTTTTATAAATTCCCCTAGAACCACTCGTTTTACCATTGCCTATTGTATCAAATGAACACCATATATAACCCTGACATAAATTTAATTTTTCTTGCCCCATATTCGAAAAAATATCATCAACTAAATTTTTATTAGAAATATCAAATTTTGCTAATGGTGGTATGATAAATGCTTCAAATGATACTATGTTTTTATAATATGTTTCTAAATCTTCTAATTTGTTGAATTTAAGTCCAATTGCACTAGATTCTCTTATAACGTTAAAATCTTTCAGAACAACAGATTCTGAAACTTTAGGACAGTTTAAAATACCCGAATTCATCCATGATAGCTCATTATTATCTGATAATATATGTGATGGATGCGATGAACATATTTTATGATATTTCACATTACTATTGTCTTTTGTAACCGATCCAACAGATGCAGTCCAATAATCATCAAATTTATATCCATCTAGCCCAGATAATAATAAACCCATCCAAAAATGTTCTTTATCACCATAACTTCCAATAATAGTTGATTGTATAAATGATAAATGTAATGACAAAATCACCCCGCTCCAATATTTTTCCCTATCTATAACAACAACCCCCGATTCCATATAATGAAAATAACGTTCTTGAAAATATTCGCCTTGCCAAGTCTCTTCATTGACAGATTTCATTCCAAATAAATATTCATCAATTTTATTTGGTGATGTATTTTGTAGAAAATTAATAAACCCTTCACTCATATGCATATCTAAATTTCTATCCTTAAAGAAGAGTGTATTACTTTCCTTAAATTGTGAAGTTGAGAAAAAATCTGACGGATTCTGGAATAATACAACATCTGTGTCAAGCAGAATCATTTTTTGGAAGCTACTAAATCCATAAGCTAACATTTTATTGAAAAATTTCGGGAAATCATCTTTATAATTTGCACTCAATGAGAATGATATATCAACAAACCATATTTCTTGCTTTATTAAGTCACTTATATCTGATCTAGCAGCTTTTACCAATTTATATTTATTACTTGCTGATAAATCCCCCCTGTGAATAAACTGGATAGGAAGGATGTTCTCCAAAGTTCTAAGATTCCCAATAAGTGATACAGCTTCATCAACAAGTGCATCATTAATGGATATCACAATACCTGTACCATGTAGGTTATTTTTATATATTTTCCAAAAAGGCTGATCGGTTTTTGGGACACTTAGCTTTTCATCTGTTATTTCCTTTGAATAATACATGTATATCGTTGGATTTAATATATCTTCATTTTCCTTAAAATGGGTTTCTCCGGGTGGCCCATAGAATAATTGTCCATTCCAATGTTGAAATAGAGGCATTTTCTTACTTAAATATGGATAAATGCGTGTATCTAAATGATCAAAATTTTTTTCAAGTCTCTCATATATGAAAGAATTATCCATATCCATAAAGCAATGGTTGAAAATGTTCATATGAACCAAATCTTGATTCATTTGCAGATTATCGTGGGTGTATTCGGCACCACGTTTTGGACTCACCCACCAATTTGGATTATCTTTAAGAAGAATTTCAAAGTAATTCATACACTTTTCTGAATTGGTTAACTTAGAAAAATTTTCAAGACCATAGCTTTGTTCAATAACATTATAAATTGGTCTATATGACAATTCAGGTGAAAAAATCAGATCTGTGTTCTTCCATAATACATCAACATCACGTGCATTTGAATTTGATCTTAAATAGGTTAAAAAGCTGATTAACAGAACAGCACACAAGATGAGTCTCAATTTTTTAAACCATTTCAAAAATAATCTTAAATAATTTATCATTGATAAGGTGATGAGCTCAGAATCCAAAAATACAAAGGACAAAACTAAATAATTAAGAAGTATAGAGAGGTGCAATCATGACAGAAATTTCTTTTTGTTTTTCTTTTGAAAAAACATGCCTCTGCGGTTGAGTTTTCAGAACTGTGAATATTACCCTCTTTGGCTACATTTTTATAGTTATTAATTTATCTGATAATTATTATGCGTTTAAATAAATTCTAAGTTTAGATAAATTCTATTTAATCTATCTATATAATTAATAATTTTCGTGTGAATGTGGAAATGAGTCTTTTTGGTTAAATGTAGGAATTAGTGTCAATATGATGACAATGACAAAAGGAAAGGAAAAAAGAAGAAAAAAAAAACTATAAAGACATAGAAAAGGGGAGAAAAAAGCAGAAGCAATATTTTGAACAAAAAAAAAGACGTTAATATTTTTCACAGAATAGAACATTTTGATTTGTTTTTCAGTCTTTTAGAAGAGAAACTATTACGCTTATTGTTTGAAGATGATTTATTGTTATATTTATTTGATTTTTTCATATTATTATTATTATTATTATTGTTGTTGTTGTTATTGTTATAATCATTATTAGGAGATGATGAATTATGATTATTTTTCAATTTGTCTTTATTATAAGCGGTACTAAAGACACAATTAAACAATTCGTTAACATTGTGCATTTTGATACTTGAACATGATATATGGGCAACAGCACCAATACTTTGAGCTACTTGAAATGCATTATTTGGATTAACTCTATGATCCATATCATCTTTTAAACCTACTAAAATTATTGAAGCATGTGGTGCATAAGTCATTACTTCAGGTGCCCAAACTTCATGAATATTCAATAAAGATTCAGGAGCTTCGAGTGAATAAGCAACTATAACAACATCAGCATCTTGATAACTTAAGCGACGTAATCTTTCATATTCTTCTTGACCTGCTGTATCCCAAAGATCTGCTGATAATATATCATTAGATTGAAGTTGTTTGACAAAAGTTCTATGATTTTCAAAAATTGTTGGTTCATAAGCAATTGGGAATGAACCACGAATATATGATGAAAAAAGGGAAGTTTTACCACAACCTGAATCACCAACGATAACTACTTTAAATTGTAAACTTGGATAAGCGTGCTCGTCTGCGTCTAAGACTTGATAATCTGCACCTTTTGCAATTGATGATATATAATACGGCTGTTGAGACATAACTGATAGTAATACATATATATATATATATATATATATATATAAAGATAATATAAAGATAATATAAAGATAATATAAAGATAATACAAAAATAAGATATAAACAATATATAAACTGACAACAAAAGAAAAGAAAAAGAATAAATAAAAAAGGTATGATGTAAACAAAGTCGTGTAAATAATTTTAACGGGGCTAAAAATAGTATTAAGAGAAAGTGAGAGAGAAAAAAAAAAAAAAAAAGTTACGTAACGCAACACAACTGTACACCACTTTTTAACAAGAAAATTAAAGAAAAAGCTCAACACCCACCGCGAAATTACTAGCAACAACTATAGTGAGCTGCTAATACCGCTCTGAGTGGCAAATTTTACTTAGTGGTGCTCTTACTATTGT
This sequence comes from Pichia sporocuriosa, assembly GCA_030574275.1. NCBI lineage: Eukaryota > Fungi > Ascomycota > Pichiomycetes > Pichiales > Pichiaceae > Pichia > Pichia sporocuriosa. The sequence goes on from JAJMES010000213.1 coordinate 28,826, forward strand.
TACCTTTTTTATTTTGTGTGTGTATAATTTTAATAATAGCCACTCATTCTCACTCTCACTCTCACTATATCTGTATACACGACTATACTAAGTAAGTACATAAATATCTTTTGCACTTAAACTGTGCACTTTTTTATTTTATTATTAACAGTCTATGGGTCAATTATTACCAATTATATTTATTGAAATGGATAATGAATGAATTGTTGTTTAGTTTTCTTTTTATCTGATAAAGGGATAAGGGGGCATCAATATTCATAATAATAATAATAATAATAATAATAATAATAATAATTATTATGATTTGATAAGATTATTATGTTTTCTTACAATTATAATACTACTGTATAGTATAAATTTGGGGTTTTTTTTTACTAAATTGATTTCTTAATCATTTTATTTATGGTATAATTCCCATTAATTTATCCATTTACTAAATATATAATATAAATCAACAAACAAACAAACAAACAAACAAACAATCAATCAATAAGGATTTTAGTTTTACTTTACTACAAAATATTATTTTATTTGTTATGTAAATATACAAATAAATGATAATACAATATGTAATAATAAAAGCATAGAAACAGAAATAAATAAAAGCAAAAAAAAAAAAATTAACAAGTTTTGGGCTCAGTTCAATAAGCACTAATTTTTTTTTTTTTTTTTTTTTTGGGGAAATGGATTTTACCCTATACAAAATAACAAACTTATATTGGCATAATAATTTATTAGGCGCGCACGACGCGTTTTCTTTTATTTTTTTAATGGTAAATAAGCGTGTTTTTTTTTTTTTTTTTTTATTATTCTTATTAGAGTGTTTGTTTTCAATGAAAGTTATGGTTGTTTATTTGTTTATTTGTTTATTTGTTTATTTGTTTATTTGTTTATCAATTGCTTCTTTGCTGTATTTTTTTTTCTTTCTTTCTTTTTAATTGATATTTGTTCTTTCAATTTTTATTTTTTTATTTTTTTTTATTTTTAAGTTTACCTGTTACTAACAATTGACAATTCATTACAGATTAAACAAAAATGCCACCAAAGAAACAAACAAACGGAAAGGAAAGAAAGAAGAAGGATCCAAATGCTCCAAAGCGTGCATTATCTGCATACATGTTTTTTGCAAATGCTCAACGTGATATCGTTAGAGCTGAAAATCCAGGTATTGCTTTTGGTCAAATTGGTAAACTTCTTGGTGAAAAATGGAAGTCAATGGATGCTGAAAAGAGAGAACCTTATGAACAAAAGGCTGAAGCTGATAAGAAAAGATATGAACTTGAAAAGGCTGATTACTTGAAGAAGAAAGAAAATGAATACTTAGAAAAGCACGATGCTGAGTAAATTCATTATGTTTTTATTCTTCGTTTAATTCTAACAAAAAATTTGTGTATTATTTCCTTTTTATTCTCCACCCTTTTCATTTTTTTTCATCTTATCTTATCTTATTTTTATTTTACTCTATTTTATAATATTTTATTTTATTTTTTACCATAATCACATTGTGTTTAATTGATTATATCAATTAATTAAGTTTATTTTGTTAACGGTTAATAATTAGGTTGTACATTAGCGTGATGATTGGTAGTTGTATATCTTTTTAATTATATATTTATTTTATTTTATTTTTTTTTTTACTTTCTTTAAAATGAAAAGATAAATTAAATAAATTTTAGTTACTAGCTTTTATTGTACATATAAATTAAATATCTCTATTTTTTTACTAAAACAGCAACACTTTCAACATGATGTGTTTGTGGGAAAAAATCAAATCCTCTAATACTCTCAATTTTATATTTGTTACCATTGGTAGTTTCATTAAGGAAATATTTAACATCCCTTGCTTGTGAATGAACATTACAAGAAACATAGACAATTCTATTTGGTTCAAATTCACTTAATTGCTTTAAGAAAATATCATCACAACCTTTACGTGGTGGATCTAGAATAACACCAGTTTTCTCCTTTGGGAAATTAATATGTTCAAATAATTTCTCCGCTTTACCTTGAATAAAATCACAATGTTCATTGCTAATTTTATTCAATGTTGCATTCCTTTTGGCAAATTCAACTGCTCTTTCACTGATTTCTACACCTAAAACTTTCTTAACAGTGTTATTATTAGCTGATGCAATCGCAACACTAAATAATCCTGATCCACAATATGCATCAACCAGATATTCCATTTCATCACCAAGGTTATCTTTGACATATTTTATAACCAATGGTAAAATTGAATTGTTATTTTGAAAAAATTCATTGGCGATAAAATCAAATCTTAAAACTCTACCTAATCCAGTATCAACTAAATCACTAACAATCTTTTGATTATCTGTAACGCATGTCTTTGTAACTTTACCTTCAATTCCAGATACTTCAACTTCTAATTGTGTTACTGGCCCTTCAATTTCAGTATTTGGTATAACTTGTCTTGACCCAAAAATACGTTCGTTACTATCTTCTTCATTATTGATAACATTATTCTCTCTCAATAAAACAGTTACACCTTTTTTACTTTTAATTCCCTGATTCCATTCTTTATTAAGCCTTGCACGTTCATTAACTAATCCAAGCCTGACAATATCTGTACCAATAATACAATCTTCAATATCTAAAACATCACCAAAATAGGGCCTTATTGAACGTTTACGCATACCTGGCTTTTCACTATCAGGATGCTCTAATAATAATCCTTCATTATTATAAACTGGTCTTTCACTTACTTCAGAATCTTCATCAGTTTTTTTACCCATATCTAACCATGATCCTTTACCACGCCAGCCAAATCCTAATCTTGGAACATCCAATCCAATAGTTCCACTACGTGGTATATCATAATGTGGTGTAAGTTTAGTTCTATATCCATATTTTAATGGACTTCCAACAGTTTCTAAAACTTTACCCTCCCAATCAACTTCATCTTTACAAAAATGTTTAAATGCACCTTCAACAACACCCTTTTTAATAGCCAATTGACTATCATATGATAATGATTGATATTGACATCCACTACAAATACCAAAATATGCACATGATGCTTCCTTTGGTTTAACAACACTATTGGATTCATTTGATTTATTTTCAATATTTCCATTTTCTTCAGATCTAAGTGATGAAAGATGTGTAAATTCCATAATTTCAGAATCAACATAATGTGCATTGGTATGAAATACTTTAATATTAACAATATCACCTGGAAATGCAAATGGAATAACTGCAATTTGAACTTTTGGAAGGTTTTCGGCATGTACTGTCCTCCTATATGGCTCATCAGGCTGTCTTCTTCTTTGTCTCTTTTTATTATTCAGTCCTCCATTTTCAACTTCTGAATTAATTTCAGCTTCAGCTTCAACATCAGAATTTGAATTCTCGTCTTTTATTTCAGTCTGGAATTCTTTTGACTTCCTTTCTTGAATTTCCTTTAATTCTCTATCATTTGCAATTTCTTGACATTTTAAAATAGTTTCCATCGAAGGTGCCTTAATAACAGCTAAACCGTCACCCTTGGCACTCATGGATAAAACCTCGACATTTTTCACCTCCCTCCAATTAAATGCATCTAAAACTCCAGCATCATTAATAATATCACGAACCGGATTCATAACATCCTTAATAGTTAATGGTTCAGTTTTTTCAGGTTCAGTATCCATAATTTTACATACTTTATCATGGTGAGTTTTCAACATATTTGGAATTTCAAAACCGGTTAGGACACCAAGTGGTGTTGTTGGATCAAAATTTGTTCTTGGTGGTTTACGATGTGAAGGTCTCTTACGTTTTGCTGCATTACTCTTAGGATTCAATGATTTTCCTGCTGCTTTTTCAAG